>JAQMYG010000019.1:9361220-9373224 GCA_030014215.1 Clariallabes teugelsi | reverse complement strand
TACCAAAGAATAAACTACCCGCCAAAGTGGCTAGTGAGACTAAAGTTATTACCCGCCACAGCCGAATTTTACCCGCAGTTACACATGAGAAAGTGCTTTGCAAAGCATCTGGATGGCTTGGCAAAATCCTGATTGTCCCATGCTTTTTATTTCTGCTAGTAATTTTTTTTTGCTGTGTTAAAAGGTATTCATATTTTAGTTATTGGACTGTCATCTGAGGACTAACGGTTTGGTGTCTTCAAAATCAGAAAACAAAAGAGATGAAATGCCAATGACTGGCAATAATGCACTTTCACGGGTGACAAAGACTAATCGAACACCAGTAAAGTAAGAGTAAAGGTTAAAATGTCAGATAAATGTTTGTTTATTTTTAAAGTGGAACTATATCCTCCAGTTTTCTTAAATTGGATGAGATTGTAGCAGATGCACCAATATCTGGCAAAAGTATGTGGGCACCTGACTAATTATACTGTATGTTTATAGTACCTTCTAAAAGTATTTTGGCAGTAAAGGTTCATGTAATTTTGCTATACACTGGATTTGAGATTAAAAGATGAATATTAGGTGTTAGATCAGAATTTAAACATTCATTACCCAACATGTACATTAAATATGTACAATAGTATTATCAGATAAAAAAAAATGTTCCAACAAATTACTTTTTAAAATAAAGTAAAGTGAGAATTTTTCTGGGTTACATTTAGTCATCATTTGAAGACAGTGACTTAACTGTTTGGACATCAAGGCAAAGTTTATTCTACCATCTGGGTGCCAGAACAAAGAAAATCATTAATACAGGTCCTATTTGTATTGAGAGATGGTGGGGCATCTAAAGCTGTTTAAAGTGAGCAGCTGTGCATCACAGAAAGTGAAGTTTGATTTTATTTCTAGCAAAGTGGTACCTTATTTGTAACCTGACTTTGACCGGATAAAATGTTATTCTGTATGCTATACATTGTAGAAAGTATCATGTACATATCATATTTACAATATATAGTATTCAAAACTACCTTGATCTTTGTGCATGCATAATGATAACACTTATAAACTTGCTGTATTACAGTCAGAAACAAAACTATTAATTTATGATCAGTGTTATTGTGATTTTGTGAATAATTAAATAAGCACATTTAGTCATTCATTCAAAAACAATGACCAATCTCATGGAGCTTGAGCTCTCTATAAATCCATAACAGGTTTTTAAGGTTTGTTGTGGGGACCTTTCATATACATTTACCAGTATGTGTTTCAAACCTGCATGGATGACCATGCAACAGAATCCTCCCTTTGTCCTCCAAACAAGTGTTATCATGCTCATAGTTCATGTGCACTCGCGTACTAATACAACACTCACTCAATCATTCACACTCACTCACAAACAGACACACACTATTATATATTCCAATTATTTTGATATATCAAAATATTTAGTTATTCATAACATACCCTACCCTCTCAGTAACATGGGGATGGACAATGAAATTGAAATGCCTGGTTTTAGACCACAAAAATTCATTAGTACGTTGTACGGCCTCCTTTTGCGGCCAATACATCATCAATTCGTCTTGGAAATGGCAGATACAAGTCCTTCACACTGGCCAGAGGGATTTTGAGCCATTCTTCTTGCAGAATAGTGGACAGGTCACTACGTGATGCTGGTGGAGGAAAACATTTCCTGGCTCGCTCCTCCAAAACACCCCAAAGTGGCTCTATAATATTTAGATCTGGTGACTGTGCAGGCCATGGGAGATGTTCAACTTCACTGTCATGTTCATAAAACCACTCTGTCACCAGTCTTGCTGTGTGCATTGGTGCATTATCATCCTAATACACCGCACCACCTTCAGGATACATTGTTTGAACCAATGGGTGCACATGGTCCTCCAGAATTGTTCGGTAGTCCTTGGCAGTGACGCGCCCATCTAGCACAAGTATTGGGCGTAGGGAATGCCATGATATTGCAGCCCAAACCATCACTGATCCACACCCATGCTTCACTCTGGGCATGCAACAGTCTGGGTGGTGCGCTTCTTTGGGGCTTGACCACACCATAACACTCCCGGATGTGGGAAAGACAGTGAAGGTGGACTCATCAGAGAACAATACATGCTTCACATTGTCCACAGCCCAAGATTTTCACTGCTGGCACCATTGAAACCGACATTTGGCATTGGCACGAGTGACCAAAGGTTTGGCTATACCCGCCTGGCCATGTGCAGGTATGACTGACAGTTTTGATGTAAACAGGAGAGTGCACATTTAATTCTGCAGTGAGTTGGGCAGCTGTGGTTTTATGTTTTTTGGATACAATCCGGGTTAGCACCCGGACATCCCTTTCGGACAGCTTCTTCTTGCGTCCACAGTTACTCCTGTTGGATGTGGTTCATCCTTCTTGGTGGTATGCTGACATTACCCTGGATACCATGGCTCTTGAGACATCACAAAGCCTAGCTGTCTTTGTACTCTTTTGAACTCTGATACAGTAATGTCACCCATAATATTGTATGCCTTGCAATATTTTAAGTAAAACTGTACTATTACTCTGCTAATTAAACCTTCACACCGATGCTCTTACTGGTAGAATTTGCAGAAGATTGGCCACCAGTCTGGTCAAATTCAGCCATGAAACCTCCAACACTAAATTAACCAGTGTTCCATTTTATTGTCCAATCCCTGTATGTACTATCGACATCAAATTGCATAATACAAATTTTAACCAAAGTGCCAAGGACACCTTCCAAAGAGATTCAAGGTGAACTCCAAGGTCAATGTACTATACAGTATATCAGTGTTGGATCGCACCATTCATTGCTGTTTGAAAAAAGCAGACTTAATGCAAAACAACCCAGACAACCCAGCTTTCAACAAATTCACTGTTGAAAGCAAATCAACTGGTGGACAAATTTGTTGGTAGCCTTACGTTAAACAAAGAAAACCCCTCAATGGTCAAATATTTTGAAACTGACAAAAGTAATAATAATATCCTCAACTAATGAAAATCAGTCATTGATTTTGCATGTGATTAAACATAATAATAATAATTATTATTATAAAACATTAAACAAAAGCTGTATCTCTAGTCAAAAGAACCAAAGAACGACTCAGGACTCTGTGCAGATCTGGATGAAGTAAGCAGGATTTATTGCAGCAATAAAACCCAAGTGAGATGTTTGCTGGGTTTCTTGCATGTACAACCTGATTCAAGTCACTGCACAGCATCTCAATGGGATTAAAATCTGTGCTTTGACTCAGCCATTCCAGGACTCTCCATTTCTTCATTTTCAGCCAGTCCTTGATTGATTAACTGGTATATTTTGGGTCATTGTCATGTTGTATGGTCCAGTTCAGCTTCAGATTTAATTTTCTGACAGATGGTCTCACATGTTCCTCAAGCACCCTCTGATACACATCCATGGTGGAATCTATAATGGTGAGCTGGCCAGGTCCTGCTGCAGCAGAGCAGCCCCAAACCATCACACTTCCACCTCCATGCTTCACAGTTGGTATGAGGTTCTTTTCTTGGAAGGCTGTCTTTGGTTTACGCCAAACATGCCCTCAGTTCTGGTGTCCAAATAATTAAATTTTGGACTCATCTGTCCAAAGATCATTATTCCAGAAGTCCTGGTCTTTGTCAACATTCTGTCTGACAAACTTCAGTCTGGCCTTGATGTTTCTCTTACAGAGCAAAGGTTTCCTCCTTGCACACCACCCATGGAAGTTAAACTTGTGCAGTCTCTCATGTAGAGGCATGCACTTTCACATCAACAGTAGCCAAAGCCTGCTGTAGGTCCCGTGATGACATTTTAGGGTTTTTGGTGACCTATTTTACCCTATTCTAACCCTAACCTATTTTATCATCTTGTGGTCTGCTCTTGGGGTGAACTTGCTGGGATGACCAGACCTGGCCATGCTGGCAGTTGTTTTAAAAGCCCCCCACTTTGTAGACTATTTTCCAGACAATGGAATGACTGATTTAAAAATCTATTGAGATCTTTTTAAATCACTTACCAGACTCATAGGCTGCCATAATTTTTTTTCTGAAGGCCTTAGGAGCTCTCTTGCTCTCACCATGGTGCTCACTCTCACTTCAACAATAAGGAGCACATCAATATTGTGGCGTAGGCGGGGCGGCGGCTGATGACCATCATGCCTTGCGGGAGGGTTTTCTATGTATTCACCCTGTTGGGGAAAGTTGTTTGGGTTAGTGGCTTCGGCAATGTTGTGTGTTGAGTGGGGTGTGTGCTAACCGTGCTCTATTTCATGCTTAAGGCTGAATTGGTTTAATATCTGAGGTTTAAATAGGGCAAGCCTAATTCAAAATGCTGAGTAATGATCTACTAATCATGTGCACCTGGTGTGATCCACCTGTGTGATTTGAGGCATTTTAAGTGGGAATAAATGTGAGGGTGTCCTAACATTTTCCTCAGTTAGAATATGCATTTTATAGAATTACATTTACAGAAGATCTTGAAAAGTCTTTTCTTCAGTTTTAATTGTTTAGTAAAATTACTTTAATCTCTCTGTATTGTTAACATTGAGATTAAATATCCATATACACTGAAACCTTGGATTGCAAGTAACGCAGTTTGCGAGTGTTCCGCAAGACGAGAAAAAATTTGTAATAAATTTTGACTTGGAAAATGAACAAGTCTTGGTTTACGAGTACCGAGTATCATGTATCACACATGCGCTTCTTGTTTTGACGCCGAGCGTCACGTGATCACAACTGAGCCAATGATTTTTCTCTCTCTTGCGCTGCGGAATTGTGGGTAATTGTCTCCCCTGCTGGGTCTTAGTGCTCGTCTCTCACTGGTATAATCAACATCCGTGCACACGAATACTGTTCACTATAGCACTGTGACCACGTGTGTGCATGTAACACATATTTTATTTTGTGCCTGTATGCATGTGTGTACAGCGCGTGTGTAAAGCAAAAGCTAATCTCATTAGAGAGGTTAAAGATCCATCTTCTCGCTCTGCTCAAGGCTCAGCCTGCTCTTTGTGTGCACGCGCGTCATTGGACACCGTCCCTCCCCCCAAACACATACACACACACACACACACACACACATGCACTCCTCCTACTTTCACCTTCACAGACACACAGACACACACACTCTTTTTCTCTGCTTTACACATAAGCACTGCTCTGTCGCAATTCTTTTCAAAGGTAAAGTGTAGGTTAATTTGTTTTATTTTTACTTTACAGCAGTGATTCCGTTAGTGTGTCGCTCAATCGAGTGTCATGAGAGAGATTTCTTGTTTATTTTTCCATAAAAAAATAATGAGTGTGAAAAGAGTGGAGGAAGGGTAACTGTAAGACGAGAAGGGGGAGAGGGGAGCTTACTTTAGATTCGCACACACACACACACACATGCACAGCGCCTGCGCGCACAAATGGAAACACTTATCTGTTGGGATTTATTTTTACTTTTTTTTTTAAAGGTAAAGTGCAGGTTAATTAGTTTATATATACTTTCTTTAAATTCTCTATTTTTTGTGTAAAAACTATTACAAACTAAGACACCACAACTTTTTCACAAATGTCAATATTTATTTAACAAAGAAGAGTAAATGAAAAAAAAACATGTGGAGCAATATTTTAAAGTAATCGTTTCCTTTATGACTTCACCATTCTTCTTTACAACATTTCTTCAGTTCATTGAGGTTTTCGGCCATTTGCTTATGTTTAGCTTTTTTAAATTCCCACCACAGCATTTCAATTGGGTTGTGGTTTGGAAATTGACTAGGCCATTCCAAAACCTTGATTCTTTTCTTTTTCAGCCATTTTGATGTAGATTTACTGGTGTGCTTCGAATTGTCCTGTTGCATGACCAAATTTTGCCCAAAGTTTAGCTATCAGACATTTGCCTCTGGTATATGGAGGAGTTCATAGTTGACTTATTGACTGCAAGGTGCCCAGGACCTGTGGCTGCAAAACAAGGCCAAATCAGAACAGACATGACCATGTTTACGGAATAAAATGGGATATTTGATGGTTCTAAATGGCTCTTCTCATTTGCCCTTAACTGTTGGGAGACAGTTTATAGATTCAGTTAGTAAAAATATGAAAGAAAACCCTTTACAATTTATACAATGTATAATCATACATACACTTAATTTGCACATCAAACAGTGTACACTACTTACTAAGCAGTAAAGAAATGACATTCTGTATTCTTCATCAATACTGCCTGGCAAAAAAAAAAAGTGCCATTTGATGATTCAAGATTTAACCTATTCCAAACATCAGAGTAAGAAGGGAGGTTCATAAAACAAAGCTCCCACCATGCATAGATGCAAGGGTCATCAGACACAAACTGTAATGGACTGGTTCTGAGAGCACGGGGAATCCTTTTCACAAATGAACTGGCCAATGCAGAGTCGTGACCTTAATCTCGATGAAAGTCTTTGGAATTTGCTGGAGATGACTTTACAGAGCAGGTTGACCTCAGCATCATCAATAAATGGTACAGCAAATGTGTGATGTAAAAGTTAAAGGCCAACATAATAGTAAAGTATGACTTCTTTTTTTTTGGCTAGGCAGTGTATATCACAGTACCAATGTTCATGTAGATAAAGGTAAAAAAGAAAATGCACAAGAACTTACAAATGTAGGAGCTTTCAAGTACGATCTCTACAAAAGAATACAGAAAAGTATCTGGGAAGAAAAGGAATATTCATGAAAAGATTTTAAATGAAATATTTCTTTGTTGATGGTTTGTTTTGCTATGGATAAACACATACTGTGTGTGGGCAGTCCCCTCAGTTGCCACAAAAGCGGGAGCAAACAATGGTCTTTAATGTTTTTAAATTACATTTATGGTGTTTGGCAGATAGCTCTTATCTAGAATGAACTATATTATCTAATAATACATTGTGACACTTGAGGCCCTTGCTCAAGGTCCCAGTGGTGAAAGCTTGCTGGTGCTGGGTTTGAATCTGTGTTGCTTGAACTTGTGTGCTGCAACATTATGATTCGCCCTGAACAGGAAATAATGGTTCCAAACAAGTTCCACTATGACAGTGCTTCATGGAAATTATGTCCATATACACACTGTGTGCCAGTGTTGCTGTAAACAACCTGAATGGCCTAAGAGGAACCCTACACTCTTTCTGACTGAAGACATTTGAAATGATTTGGAACACCAACTCTGGGCCATTCTCATCCACCATCAGTGCGATCCTTTAATGTCATGGCTGAATGGGTATCCCGATAACAAGACTGAAAAATCTGGTGGAAAACCTTCACAGAAGACTAGAGGCTGTCATAACATCAACAATGAGACCAACTCCATGCTAATGCCCATGGTATTTTGATGTTCAACAAGTACACATGGGTGTAATGGTCATGTGTCAAAATACTTTTAGCAACTGATTTTGTAAAAATACTCACCGTTGTGTAGAATTTCTTTAATTATTTTCATAAGGATTCTCAGGTTCAACTGTGTGAGAAAGATTTATCAGTAGCATTATTTTCTATCATGTGCATGTACACTATATTTAACTGCATAGTACAATCTTGATCATAAGCCTTGTGCTGAGACGAACTTCTGCTCTTCAGCATCAAATTGTGATTATATTCTAACTATTGAGTTTCTCAGCAACTTTAAACAATACTGTTTTTGTGTTTTACAAATAAATCATAAACTCTTAGTATGAAATTGTTGTGGTCTGGACATTGACTATGCCATTCCAAATCTTGATTCTTTTCTTTTTTTTATGTTGATTTACTGGTGTGCTTTGGACTGTCCCGTTGCATGACTAAATTTCACCCAAGCTTTAGCTGTCAGACATTTACCTCTAGAATACGCTGGTATACAGAAGAGTTCATAGTTGACTTATTGATTGCAAGGTGCCCAAGACGTGTGGCTGCAAAACAAGGCCAAATCGTCACCCCTCCACGACCATGCTTGACAGTAAGTTTGAGGCATTTCTGCTGAAATGCAGTTTGGTTTTCCCCAAACATGGAGCTGGGAATTAAGGCCAGACAAGTCCATTTTCTAGTCCTATTCTAGAAGACTTGTGGTTTGTTTAGGTGCAGTTTTGCAAACCTTAGTCATGCTTCTATGTTATTTTCAGACAGAAGAGGCTTTCTCCTGGCAACCCTTAAAAAACCAGACCTGGTTCAGTCTTGTCGTCTTGTCAGTCTAATTGTGCTGTCATGGACATTAACATGCTAAGTGAGGGCTGCAGAGTCTGATATGTAGCTTGTACAGTATTTGTATTTATTTATTCATTTATTTATTTATATATTTTAACCTTGGGGTCAATATGCTGAGACCATTTATAATTTATGTATAACATAATTTATATATAACAATGTATAACAACTTACTAAGCACTAAAGGAATGACATATTCTTCAATAATGTATATACTGCCTGGCAAAAAGAAGGTGACATTTGATGATTCCAGATTTAATCTGCAGTATTCCAGACATCAGGATAAGAAGGGAGGTGCATAAAACAATGCACCCACAATGCATAGATGCAAAGGTCATCAGACATCAACTGTAATGGACTGGTTCTGAGAGCATGGGGAATCCGTTTTACAAATGAGTTGGCCACAACAGAGTCGTGACCTTAACCTCACAGAATGTCTTTGGAATGTGCTGGAGATGACTTTAGAGAGCAGGTTGACCTCAGAAGCATCAATAAATGGTATAGAAAATATGTGATGTAATTAAAGTTAAAGGCCAACATACAGTAATAGTAGAGTGTCCCTTTTATTTTGGCCAGGCAGTGTATATCACTGTAACAATGTTCATATAGAGATAAAGGTAAAATAAATAAATAAATAAATGCACTTACAGGTGTAGGACGTTTCAGGAACCTTATTTATAAAAGAATACAGCAAAGTGTCTGGAAAGAAAAGGAATATTTATGAAAACATTTGAAAATGTTTAAAATTAAATATTTATTTCTTGATGGTTTTGCTATGTACAAACACATTCAGTAAACAGTAAAACCTTGGATTGTGGGCATACTGTAATTCGTTCCGGAGGTGTGTTTGTACTGTAAATCAAAGTGGATTTCCTCATAAGAAAGAATGGAAAGTCGGATGATTCATTTCATAACCCAAAAATAATAATATAAAAGTAATGAATACAAAATATAAATTTAAATAAACAGCACCTAACCTTTGAAAAGAATTGTGGCTGAAGTAAGATGAGAGTGGGCTACTATGTAGGATGACTTTCTCACACACTTGCGCGCATGCACAAACACACTAACGGAATCACTGCTCTGTCTGAACTTTAACAAGAAACCTCTCTAGTGACACTTGTTTTGGCTCCTTTTTTCCGCGCAAATGTGACATTGCATTGTCAAGACAGATTCAACTGCTCAATTCTACAGCCTTTTTCTTCTGGAGGCCGTTGTTGCAGTTGTTACTAAAGAAAAGTCACTACACTTGGACACAAAATTTAAAAAATGCTTAACGTGCACACACACACACACACACACACACACACGTGGTCACAATGTTATAGTAAACAGTACATGACTTGTTTACTATATGTTGACTATACGAGTGACGCATGCACACTGAGATACCGAGATAATCACCCACAATCCCACAACGCGGGATTGTGCGTTCTTCAATCCCAAGCGCGAGAAAGAAGAACCACTGGCTTATTTGTGATTCTGTGACGCTCGGCAGACAAAGCACATGCATACTACTCATGTGTCAAGACCTCACTCATTTATTAAGTTAAAATATATTTAAAAATTTTGCTCATCTTGCAAAACACGTTCAGACCAAGTTACTCACAATCTAAGGTTCCACTGTATTATATACTGTAGAGTTTGACCACATACACATAGGCTTGACCATCACACACATACAGTATGTGGGCAGTACCCTCAGTTGCCACAAAGGTGGAAGCACACAATGTTTTTGAATGTCTTTGCATTTACATTTACATTCATGGTGTTTGGCAGATAGCTCTTATCCAGGATGACTTACATTATCTAATTATAAATCTGAGGAGTTGACACTTGAGGCCCTTGTTCAAGGACCCAGTTGTGAAAGCTTGCCGGTGATGGCGTTTGAATCTGTGTTGCTTGAACTTGTGTGCTGTAACTTTTTCCTTAATAGGAAATAATGGTCCCAAACATGTTCCACTATGACCGTGCTTCATGAAAATTATGTCCACACTGTGTGCCAATGTTGCTGTAAACAACCTGAATGGCCTAAGAGGAACCCTAAACTCATCCTGACTGAAGACATTTGAAATGATTTGTAACACCAACTCTGCACTATTCTCATCCACCATCAGTGCGATCCTTTAATGTCATGGCTGAATGGGTATCCCGATAACGAGACTGAAAAACCTGGTGGGAAACCTTCACAGAAGACTAGAGGCTGTTATAACAGCAACAATGAGACCAACTCCATGCTAATGCCCATGGTATTTTGATCGAAATACTTTAGGCAAATGATTTTGTAAAAATACTCACCATTGCGAAGAAAATCTTTAAAATCTTCACAAGGATTCTCAGGTTCAACTGTGTGAGACAGATTTATCAGTAGCATTATTTTCTATCATGTGCATGTACACTATATTTAACTGCATAGTACAATCTTGATCATAAGCCTTGTGCTGATATGAACTTCCGCTCTTCAGCATCAAATTGTGATTATATTCTAACTATTGAGTTTCTCAGCAACTCCTGAGAAACCACTCCACTCCAAGGAAGATTGGCAACTTTAATGCTTTCCATTTGTGAGAAACTGTTGTCACTGTAGAATGTTGATCTCTTAATTATTTGGAAATGGTTTTATAACCCTTTCCAGATTGATGTGCAGCAGCAACTGCTTTTCTAAGACCAGCATGCAAAGGGAAACCTGCCAGGAACAAGTTGCAATCATTTGGCACTTAGTCCTTGGGTAAAGCACCTTTGGCAGCAATGTCTGCCATAAGTGTGCTTCTAAATAATGCTACATGCTTGGCATAGCTTTCTTTTGGAAGTTTCTTCCATTTTTTTCTTTTTTGACAAAATCATTCAAGCTCAACCAGGGTGGATGTTCAAAGCTATTTTAAGGTCTCTCCAGAGATGCTCTATTGGGTTCAGGTCTGGACTCCAGGACTTACACAGAGTTGTTCTGAAGCCACTCCTGTGTTTTTTTAATGGCAGTATGCTTTGGGTCATTTTCTTGTTGAAATGCAAATGTTGGTTTTATAATACATTTAAATAATAAAAATACCATAAAGTTTAAGAGTACTCAGGGGAAATCCATTAAGCACAGAGAGAACATGCAAATTCCATGCACAAAGAACCAGAGATTCAAATCTCTCAGCCTTGGAGGTGTGAGGTGACAGTGCTAACCACTAGGGTGAAAAACCCAGTATAAAATCACAACACCAATATTTACGTGTATAATCAACAATTAAATTTTATTTGGACAATGTACATGCAATCTGGTTGGTATTTTTTTTAACATATAGCAGTGAAATGACATCAGTGGCAAAACTAAATTTTGAACAGACATGATCATGTTTAAGGAATAGAATGGGATATTTTAGTTGTTTGAATGGCTCTTCTCATTTGCCCTTAACTGTTGGAAGACAGTTAATAAATTCAGTTAGTGAAAATATTAAAGAAGACCCTTTAAAATTTATGTATAACATAATTTATATATATCAATGTATAACAACTTACTAAGCACTAAAGGAATGATATATTCTTCAATAATGTATATACTGCCTGGCAAAAAAAAAGGTGTCATTTGATGATTCCAGATTTAATCTGCAGTATTCCAGACATCAGGATAAGAAGGGAGGTGCATGAAATAATGCACCCACCATGCATAGATGCAAGGGTCATCAGACACCAACTGTAATGGACTGGTTCTGAGAGCACGGGGAATCCGTTTCACAAATGAATTGGCCACCACAGAGTCGTGACCTTAACCTCACAGAAAGTCTTTGGAATGTGCTGGAGATGACTTTAGAGAGCAGGTTGACCTCAGAAGCATCAATAAATGGTATAGAAAATATG
>JAQMYG010000019.1:9317956-9337069 GCA_030014215.1 Clariallabes teugelsi | reverse complement strand
ACACACATACACACACATACACACACATACACACACATACACACACATACACACACATACACACACACACATACACACACATACACACACACACACACACACACACACACACACACACATAAAATTTAACAACATACCAATACTAAGCATTTTAAAATGCTGCAAAATTGCTGATTTCTTTTCTGATTGTCTTTCTTAGATATAAATGTAAACAAACTTTACCTCGAAGATTTTCCTTCAGCAACAGGGATGTAGGACAACGATTATGGATCACCATACGGGGACATGGGTCCTCACTCACAGCTATGTAGTTGATTCCTAAGTGCTCCATATATGTCACAACCAGGGCCCTAAATCATGTGCACATACACATCATGTTACTGTGGGTAATAAGGGATTTTCCTCCCAAAGAGACCAAATTTTAGAAAGATTAGACAAGAGAAAGAAACAATAGACATTCTGTGCTTCCATGCAGGGCACAACCCACCTGGTGGTGAGAGGATTGTCAGCATTCTGCTCCATGGGCACTGCCACACTTTGCCTAGGAAAGTCAGATCGCACAGGTGCTGGCAGACTCCATAATTTCTCATCCTGTTTGGAATCTGCCATGCAGCTGAGAAGAATCCGCTTTTGGGGTAGCAACGATGCAAGCTCTTCTGTGGGACACTCTTTCAACACATCCCAGGAAGGCAGTGAACACTTGGAAGGACTGTCAGCCTCTGACCCAGGGCCCAGTGTCCACATACTTGTATGTGAATAACTATTTAGCTAGAGTGGGGTGTGACATGCATTAGATTAAAGTAATTGACTAAGGGAAATACATTCCCTGATTAAAAGCAAAAACAAAACAAAACTATGGATATATGTTCACATTACCTGGTCAGTGGAAGAAAGTGGATGTTCAGACAGCAGTGCTCTGTAATTAATACTATGCTTTGTGTTGTTCACCAAAATGGTTTTATCCTCAATCTGTAAGATCTGAATCCCATACTTCACACTGGAGGACACGCAGAACTGGCACAGCTGTTTTGGGGATGAGACCGAAGATTTGAGTCGTGTTACTTGTTACATTATAAGTTAACAACAACACTATTACAGTCCAACTCTCCCAACACCAACACTATTACAAAAAACAGCAGGGTCAGCACTTTCAGCTCCTAGTGATGGTAGACCTCACTCTAACCTACATCAGAATGTTTAGAGCATAAAATTAGCTTACAGTATGGTTTGTTTGGTCAACAATGTTCGTTTATGTTTCGGGGTTCCTGGATTCCATTTTGAACTTGGGTTAATGTCTGTGTGTAGTTTTACATGTTTTCCCTGTTTACACACGGAATGTCTGGTTTTCTCACACCTCCAGAAAAATTCAAGTACAGTACTCACTCAAAAATTGTCCACGGGTATGAATGAATGAGTGTGTGCATGGTACCCTGTGACGCATTCCTAAAGATGCATAAATGTCTGAATATAACCATAATAAAGTGATTGCAATTATAACAAAGACACCACACAAACCTTGTAAAGGTTTTTTAATATTACTGGATTTGTAAAACTAAATTCATTTACACTTGGAATTATTTACAGATTTCCAAAAGAATGCACACATGAAAAGGATATTCAATCTTTTTGTATACTAATTTATTGCTTTTTGTACACTAATTTATTAATATTAATATAATGTTTGTTTTTTGATAAGAGGGTAAAACTGCATTTTATTCAGGCTTTTTCCACTTAGCTAAAAATGTATACCTAGTCTGTGAGATAATTTGACCAGGAGATAACTTGGCTTTATTTTATACAATTCCGACCAGTTGTCACACAATATCAAGCCCTGGGTATTAAATACAGTCTGAAACTCATGGACAATGCCATGTGTTTTCGTCATTTGGCCTTTCCTGCAGCTGCTGCTTGTTTGTAGGACTTTCTCACTGGAAGCATGCTAAATTGGGTTGAGGTCAGGTCATTTAAGAACATTCAATTTCTTTCCCATCTTTGCTCTTAAGTCGCTTTTGCGCTATTTTTGTGTCAATATCCATCTGTGCTCTGAAGCACCATCCTATATATAAGATTTGCAGCATTTGACCGAATATGAGCAGAAAGTATTACTCTATACAGAATTAATCTTGCTTTTTTATCAGCAGTCACATTGCTTTCCCATGCCATAACACTGAAACCATGTTTGACAGATGATGTGGTATGCTTGGGACCATATTCTCTTCCTTTTATTCACTCTCTCTTCTCATAATTTCAGTTCAATTAAATGTTGGTTTCATCTTTTTTACAGAACTGGGCAGGCTTTATAGATGTTCTATTCTTTTTTCTTTTTAGTCGGATCTCTTCTTTATGTATCACGAGTGGTTTGCATCATGAGGTGAACCCTGTTTATTTCCTTATTCCATAAGAAACCATACAATTAAAGGTAATCAAGTATTTGCTTACTAAAATCCTGTTATGCTAGACAGTGTGCCAGACTATTTGTGTATAATACACATGCTCTTATTGTGTGCCTATAGCATGTCCCACTGTATGAAACAAAGATTGGTTATATTCTGGGGTGGACTAGGTGCATCTTTATCTTCTGTAAGTAGAGTCACTTGAACATAAATACTTTTTCAACCAAGGCTTCATGTTTGATACTCATGGACCTGAGTTACTGTAATATCCTTTCTCACCACCCTCTGGTCATTAGTGTCGCAACTTACTGAAAAACTGAAGTAATTCTTTAAGGTGCCTTCTTTTAAGACCTAAACTTTCACATGTAAGGCATTATACGATTTTAAACTCAAACTGACAGATGACACATAAACAAAACGTATTATTAATCACAGATTAATAAGATGACCCAGCATCACTAAAATACATTACAAACATTTTCTCTTTTACAAACCTTTTGTTTGGGCGAGGCTCCAAGAAAAATATCAATATCCACATGGCCCTCCTCATCCAAACTTAGCACATTGGCTCCTCCTACCTCCATCCAGCGTGGTGAAGTTAGATCATGCAGCAGATGCATTGCTTCAGACTTGTGAACTGTATTCGTGTCGGGCCAGTAAAGACCAATTTGAAATGCCGTCTACAACACAAACACACCAAAACAGACCTATGACCATGAAACATTTCGTCTCTATGTAGTACAGCAAACTACTAAAGCCATACGTTTTCTCAATCACACTCTATATCTTACATACATACATGTACAGACACAGACGCAAACCCTCTACAAAGCATTTTTTTTTTATACATTCATGCTGGTTCAACTAGACTACCTTGAGGTTTGGAAGGATGATGGTCTTGCCAGCAGGAATCTGGAGAACAATGCTCTCTGCCTCAAAGAGCCACAGGTCCCACTGAGAATGGTTGGTGAGCAGAGCCCAAGGCAGCAACTCCACGAGAAGAGTGCTCAAACCCGCCCTCCATGCACACAAGCGTACCTGAATGGGACTGTCCCACTGAGCTACTGGCTCAGTCTCCAGCCTGCACAGACATCATAAACACATCAGGCGCTTAGTTAGAGAAACAAACAAAATATTCATATTTGAATTATTCATACTTATATATATTTTTATTTCTAAGTGTGTTGAAATAAGGTTTCAATTGATTCAGTATTGTCAGGTGTCAGTAAACACCATTACACCACAACCAGCCTGAACCATTGATACAAGGCAGGATGGATTCATGCTTTCATGTTGTTTATGACAAATTCCTACCCTTTCATCCTAATGTCAAAGTGGAAATTGAGACTCATCAGACCAGGCGATCTCCTATTGCGCAGTTTTGGTGAACTGCAACCACTGCAGATTGTAGTGGTTTCCTGTTCTTAGCTGATACTGTACATGTGGCACCCGGTGTAGTCTTCTGCTACTGTAGCCCATCTGCTTCAAGCCTTGATGTGTTGTGTGTTCAGAGATGCTTTTCCACATACCTCGGGTGTATCAAGATGGTATCAGTTCCAACAGGTCCAGCCGTTCTCATCTAACCTCTGCCATCAACAAAGCATTTTTCTGTGCTAACTGCTAATCACTTGATAGTTTCTCTTTTTTTCATGCCACTATGTAAACCCTAGAGATGGTTGTGCTTGCAAATCCCAGGAAGGTCAGCAGTTTCGGAAACACACAGCCCAGCTCGTCTGGCACCAACAAACATGCCATGTTCAAAGTCACTTAATTCATCTTTTTTTTCTATTCTGACATGTGTTTTAACTTCAGCAGATTGTCTTGACCATGTCTACCATGCCTACATGTATTGAGCTGCTCCCATGTTAACAATCAAGAAGTAATCAGTGAGTTTACAATTATCTGAATTAGTTCAGGAATGTTGCTTTATACATTATACAGTCACTTGCACAAACAATAGCACAAATCGCAAAATGATAGTGCATAACGCAGAGCTTAATTAAAGAACTCACACATTTAGATTTAGATTTGCTTACCTGTCTGCGTTTTTGTAGGTATATGGCCAGGGGGGCCAGGTAGAAGGTTTGGGGCCATAGAAGTGTTCTAGTATTTTGCTGAGGTTTTCAATCTTCTCTGGGCCAGCTTTACTAAGAATCTGCTTGATGAGAGCTGAGGAGATAGGTACTGCACAGTGGGATACATCTCCTTCTTCACTGTAATACACATACACATGAATGCACATGGTTAAAAAAAAGGTATACCCACCTTTTGCATGATAATTTCAGCAGCTAACATACTGTAAGGTTACATCAATTCTTTCATTTCAAGGTAACAAATATAAAAAATTGTGGCATTTTAATTATATGAAGTGCACCTAATTCCCATGAAAGTAAAATTCTTTTTTGGAGGTTATGCTCCCTTGAAATAGGAACAGCATTTAATACAGGGATGATACCTTCTTGCCCCGAAACCTAAACACACAGGCATTCTGTAACTGTATGAGTTATTCGGCTATATAACACCATCGATCAAGGGCATCAACAGCTAACTGTCACTTTATTCTTTTTGCCATTTAATAATATTTTTTATATTTTAATAATACCCCTCCCCCCACACACACCCACACACACACACACACACACACACACACACTCTCTCTCTGCCTTACACAGAAACTCTGCTCTATCATGATTCTTTTCAAAGGTAAAGTGAAACACGACAGGATGATACAAAGAGGAAGAGAAAAAATTTATCTTTACCCTCTAATGAGACTTGCTTTTGCTTTATACGCGCGCTATACAAACACGCTTACAAACACAAAATAAAATATGTTTCACACACACGTGGTCACAGTGTTATAGTAAACAGTACATGAGTGCATGGATGTTGATTATACCAGTGAGAGACGAGCACTAAGACCAGCAGGGGAGACGATTACCTACAATTCCGCAGCGCAAGAGAGAGAAAAACCGTTGGCTCAGTTGTGATTACATGGCGCTCAGCGCCAAAACAAGAAGCGCATGCGTGATACATGATACTCTGTAAACCAAGACAATGCTCGTTTTTCAAGTCAAAATGTATTAAAAGGCTTTGCTCGTCTTGCGGAACACTCGTAAACCGCGTTACTCGTAATCAGAGGTTTCACTGCATTCTACTTTGTTGACATCTGTGCCTAACTCTACATTTTCACTCTAAATTACAAAAATAAATTGTGCCACTATCAAAGATTATACATCTGATATACAAGTATATATAAGTAAGTGAAATAAGTATTATCATAAGTATAATTCTCTTTTCTGTAAGTATTTTATGCGATACTTTGTATTGCTTAAGAAATATGGGGAGATGTATATACCTGAAATAACCTAAAATCGTTATTTACTGTATATTAAAACATGCTATTTTGCAGCAGTTTTCAGTAAATCAGATATACTGGGTAAACCTAATAAGCCCAATATGATGATCAAAGGTTAAAAGGCCCGAATTGATTGAAATTGATTAGGTGAGTGTGTGATCAGTGACCTACACTATGTGAGTGAAGTGGTGTGTTTGATGTACTGTACCTTGCTTGAAAGGTGAGGTGGTGTGTGATGTTTGGCTCCACGTTGAACAGAGCTTGTTCCTGCCCTTGACCTTGAATGAGCTGGTATTCCTTCTTCCCCAAACTCCGCTTTTCTACCTGCACGAAGACAGGATCTGGGAGATGGCTCCGCATGACAAACAGAGGGCTGAAAACCACCTGGAGAGAGGAACATGTGTTAACACATAAAAAAAGAGGTATGTATATATTTATGTTTGTTACAGAATATAATTGATTGTGTTTAATTTACACTTTATATATTCTAACAGGATCTGTACCCTGATTTAAAACCAAACAGGGTGTGATCGAAACCAAGAGATTTTTAGATATGACAGTGCCACAACCTCCACTTCTTCATTCGAGTTTATAACTGGCCTCAACTGTATATGGTATGTCGCAATTTTTCAATCCAGTGATTTTTTTTTTTTACCAGCCTGCAATACCCTGGATGGAAATTGGGTTCTATTTCTTAAAATATAAATAAATCGACTAACTTCAACACCGTCTACTCTGACAAAGATGTATGAATGAATGTGGTTGCTCCTCAAATCTCCATCTTTTAATAACTTTTTCACCTCCTATGAAGATCTGCATGTGCATCAGTTTAAAATAAATAATCATTTCATTCTAAATAATACATTCACATTTGATAATATTCCTAGTATTCCTAGTATGTAT
Organism: Clariallabes teugelsi; assembly: GCA_030014215.1. Taxonomy (NCBI): domain Eukaryota; kingdom Metazoa; phylum Chordata; class Actinopteri; order Siluriformes; family Clariidae; genus Clariallabes; species Clariallabes teugelsi. Next base: position 9,330,418 of record JAQMYG010000019.1, on the reverse strand, counting down.
TTGATATGTATTGATATACTCACCACTCTCTGCTGCATATGAGAGTTGGGTTCCAGAGTTATTATTGTGCAGCACACAGACACCAGGGACCCAGTAGAAGAGGGGAACTACAGTGAGAAAAACAACGGATGAAAGGATTGTTCTAACAAACAAAGACAGTAGAAAGAAGACCAATGGTGGTTAAATATCCTTCGGTTCTGGAATGGGCTCACTAAGCTTTATTGATGATAAAACTCATAACAGCAGAATGAGTTTCTGGGGTCTACAGAAACATTCTTGCCAATTTATAGAGGATTATAGAAACATGCTGCCAACACAACAGAGATTAAAAATGGTCAAATTCAACCACAAAAAGTATTTACAAGATAGAAATATCCAAATTTTGAAAAGCAGCATGTTCATTTATGTACTTATTTGAATATTTTGAGATACTGTAAATTAAAACTTGATGTGTAATAAATATAGATTATATGATAGTTTGACCTTAGTTTTAAACTTAATAATAAAATAAATAAATAAATAAATAAATAACCCTATTCTAATATATTAAAATCTTTGGTTATGCACCATACAGTACATCCACTGCCGTTCACAATGCATACACGCTCACCCACACACAGGCTACTTCCCTCTTCCCTCCATGTGAGACCCTGTTATCATGAAACTACTCCTTACCCAGTTAGGAGCTACCCCCTCTCGTCCTGTTCCTCTTCATTCTGCCGGTCACCCATTATTGATAACAGTACACGCCTACTGTTTACCATACCTCGCCAACTGATCTTCTACATTTGACTGATGATGCTGTATAAACTTTGGCACAGCGGAAGCGAGGCTACTGCACAAACGTGTCTGAAAATCTTTGCACATTTGGTGCCACCTACCTCCACACTTCGAAGCTGTTTCTCGCATTGGGAAAAATGCCCTGTTACCAATCTAGCCTTGCCCTGCCATCAGAAACTAAAAGCCACTCCTGCCAGTTATTTATTCCATTCATTAGCTAAACCCCTTGTTTTTGAGTACCATGTATAGTACAAAGCGCATTCAAGTACTCAGGACCTGAGTTAGAAGCTTATGATTATGTGCCTCCGATTTTCACAGTGTTTCCTCTTTCTTATAGGTGAATTGATGTTTGTATTCATTGCACACTGCTGCCATATTACTTACTACATACCTGAAGCACATAACTGTTGTTTCCATGAGTGTGTTTAAGAAATACATCCTGAGACCACTCCTGGCCGTCTTGTTGACGCACACAGAGACCGGTCACCTCAGAGTCCTCCAGCACATATGAGGGTAACTTGCTTTCTGGATCAACAGGAGACTGCAGATTTCGCATCTGTACCTGGCCATCCAACCCGACACAGCGCTGCACCAACTGCACCTCGATCATCTCACTCAAGTAGCTACATATTACTTGCCTTCCACAGATGATAATCTGGAGGAGAAAGACACAGGAGTTGGTATCGAGCATAATGACTATAATCAATAACAGTGTTTAAAGATGAAGGTACTGCTCTTTGCTCGTCTTCTGTTTATAGAACTTCATTCCAATGCATAATGCATCTACAAGTAATTTCCCCATCTCTACACGGACAACAATCCTCCAGTGTTACTGCACATCAGATGAATCAATTTCTCCCCAAAAGTAATATACTGTACTGTGTAAGGCCCTCATGTTCCAATTGTTTTAATTATAAATGTAAATTAACATGTTTAAAAAAAACTTTTAAAGCTTGCGTTTTTTTAGGCACTACTTCAAAAATAAAGGTATAAAAATAATGACAGTTTGGGTGTAGTGTGAGCTAGACAGTTTCACTAATCAGTTTACAAATCATGCATCCTCTTCACTGGTTTAGAAGAAGTAAAGACTCATTTTGCTCAAAAGAAGTAATATTAGTATTCTAAGTCTAAAGTACTTTTTTGGACCTTCAAGCAGCTAAAATGCTTTTGCACTCAGTTAATGCTATAGACTGCAAGACTAGCTTAAATTACCCTAAATATAATAAATGTACATTTATAAAACTGTCCAAGTTAAGACACTAAAATCACGAGTCATTTTTAAAGTTACTATTAATCAGTCCTAATCATTAATGGGATTATCATCGATTATAGTTGATCATTCAATTTCATTGCATTTTAAGTCAAATGGTAATCGATTCGAATTATAATTATTGACATGGTTGTGCATGTAGCGCACAAAGTGGTTGTGCAAAATGGTAAACATTGTATCTCAAAGTGACCTGTTCTACAATTTTCTGGAAAAAATGTTGGCGTACTTTGGTTTTAGAAACAATGAGAGGACAATAAATAAAAATATGAACATGTGATATGCAAAGTCTGTCACAAGGCATACAGTACAGTATGTGTACAAAAGTTTATATGTATTTAAATGTACTTCTGCTTTGATGGCTGGTTGTGTTTGTAAAAAATAATATATTCGGTAACAGATGCTAATGCAAGTAATCCTAATTGATGTACGTATACAGTATGTAATGTACATAGTAGTGAATGATGATAGGATTTATTTTCAGAAAGTAACTGAGTGCAAGAAGCATTGACCTGAGTGGTTAAACCAATCATTAACCACTCCTCGATTAGTTTACTCAAACTGGTGTTCAATTATGAAATGGTTACCAAGTACCATCACTAGTGCTAATTATTAGTAACAAAGCAATAAAAAACATCGGCAAAATTTAAGTGATTCGCGTTCTTTAGAAAGATAGAAGAAAAAAATGCAATTGTGGGTTCTCCTGCAAAAATGCCTGCTATGAATGGTACTGTATTATACTTGCATTAACGAGGATCAGATTTTTTAATACAATGTACTGTCTAAGAGTACTCTACCTGCTTCTGCACTCCACTGAGCTGCTGGATTTTAATAATGAGTGAGGCAATTTGATTCTTCTTATGGATGCATCTGAGCATTGTCCCCACATTATCAATACTGAAGGGCTCTGACCAGCGCCAGTTGCCCCAGCCCTCAATACAGACATGCAGCAGCTGTAGAAAGAGCACACACACACTTTAAAATATGAACTGTTCCACTGGATTTTAGTTAGAAGTATCAGAGTAAAGGGGGGTTGAATACAAATGAATGCCACACCTCTCAGATTTTTATTTGTAAAAGATTTTGAAAAACATTTTTCATTTTACTTTCACTTCACAATTATGTGCCACTTTGTGTTGGTCTATCACATAAAATCCTATTAAAATAAATTTACATTTGCAGTTGTAACATGATTAAATGTTCAAGGGGCGTGAATACTTTTGCAAGGCACTGTAGCTGTTTTTCTTTGGCTGGAACGAAGTCTCTTCTTAAGATATAAAAGTTAAAGCTAATGTACTTTCCTTTGCAAAAAGTCTTGGGCCCTCATTTCTTCATATTAAATAAAATTAAATGCTATAGATTAATTTTTTGAAATAGGAACAGCCTGCAAAGTGCCTAAAGATACAAATTAAAAAGTTGCTCTTCATGTAACGACCTTATTTCCCCCTCTCATCTGTCACAACCACTCAGCATTCAGCATCACCAGTATAATGATCATAAAAGCCTGGAGAACTATTCCTGAAAACTACATTCAAAATTACAAAAAGATATGTCTCTTTGGAAACAAAATATAAAGAAGGTGTGGCTCAAGATTTTCTCTGCTACACAGTTGAAGTTGAAGAAATGCAGCATGATAGATACCCAAGGCACAGATCTATTCAACAAAGATAATGATCAATACTCTGGAAAATGTCAGAGCTCCATTCTAAATCTTATTGAATGCAGAATGATTTGCAGAGGAATGGAATAAAGGGCATCTGGGTCAATACTGCCAGTAGTCTTGTTCCTGAAGGTTCTCAGATGCTTACACTGCTTCTTGCATGCATTTGAACAGATAGTTCCAGTAGTAGGTGTATGATTTCATGCAAAAGAAAGAAAAAAAACTCCTGCTTACCTGAGGGGCTTTGTGAGATCTCCAACAATACTGATGGCTTTGGCCACTGGACAGCACCACACTTTCGTCCGTATCCACTTGGCCAAAACATAGCGTCTCCTGTGTGTCATTACAGACTACATAGTGACAGAAAATGAGCTCCTCATCCTCTGGTTTCAGGTTCTGGATATTAAGCACAGACACGAACAAAAACACTTTAATGTGATAATAATAGTACACGGTGTGGAATCATCACACGTTTCACAAAGTAGCTCTTTGTGGTGAGACTGAGGAACAAAGTGAGGTGTAATTTACATCAACGTCAATGTGCCATTTGAGATCATGCATGATTGGTAAATTTGGTAAACGATGTGGAGAAACTTTCTTTTTAGATGTAGCAAAATGAAACGCACAGTGAAATAGAGAACAGGCTCATCCGAAAGTATTGGAGCAGCAACTCTTATGTTTTTGCTCTACACTGAAGATCTTGTTTTGGTCATATAGTGCACATACTGACAGTATATATTTGTGTGTGTGTGTGTGCGCGTGTGTGTGTGTGTGTGTGTGTGTGTGTGTGTGTAAAAGACATCTAAGTGGGAATTGAATAAAAGCCAAATGCATTCATATCTCACCTGTTGCCAAGCTTTTCGTGCTGTGTCCAATGTATGTATAATGTGCTGCCCCACTGTAATCAACATAGGCTCCAAGAAGACATTAAAATGGAGCATTTGCTCTGTTTGCTGGGAGTGTGTGTATTTTTTAGTGGCATGGCCCTGTAGGCTAAATGGTTGAAGGAGAGGGAAGAGGGTGAGGTTCTTGTAGTCCACCAAGTGGCAGTTCAGTGTGGAATGCAGGTGCAGCTCCTGCCCCAGTCGAGCACCCTCACTCCACTCTCTGACAAACGCCTTTGGCTCACGCAAAGACACCACCGCATATTCTTGAACAAATGGCAACTTCTTGTCTGGGACAAAGGGACGGAGCAACTGGGATGGAACTAAAAATACAAAAAACATGAAATTAGGAAATATAGCTTCAAGCAGCAAGTAGTGCAAGCACCTAGGACACAGCGGTGTCGGTTTCAACAGCACATGTTTGACTCCAGATGTCTTTTGAACTCTCTCCCACATTGCATAATATATATTTGAACTTTTCCACACTTCCCCTTTGTAACGCCTCACCATGGAAATGTTGATCCAGATTTTAACATTTACTTTTAGTATTTTATATAATATATATATCGACAGACTGTATGTGCTACAATATGACTATATAAGATATTAAAACAGCTTGTTAATTACCCTGGTTTTTATGTAGGCGGTTGGATGTTCTATGACAAAGTCATGTTTGTATAAGCGTGTGTATTTTTATATACTCCCAGATTACACGTCACCACATATTCATTAATATTGTCACCATGGCAACTGAAAGATAATTTTTCCCCCCCCATTATTGCTCTTCTGTCATATGAAACATTTCTCAAGGTTTATGCATTAAGAAAACTTATATAATGTAGACAGGAATGTATTCCTAAGTAGCCTAGGTATAATGGTTTGAGAAAATTATTTTTGGTATGGGCAGTCAACGGCCTAAAGCATGAAAGGATGACATCTTGTATACATACTGTACGTAAATGTAGAAAAAAAACCTCTTCTCTCAGAATGTTTGCATTTATAAAAAAGATTACTCCATGGTCCAGCACTTGTTGTCAGCAGGATATGAGTGAGATACATTGCTTTTTCAACAAGGAAAGATCCTCATAAACTTGTTGCATCCTGATGATGATTCATTAAATGATCATGGATTCAATAGTGTTGAATGTTGAAGTGATGTGAGGAGAGAGAATTGTAGGCGACAATGCAAAATACATGTACCGAATTATACATTTACATGGGCAGCAGATACTGCTTTAAATAAAGGAGTCATTGTGAGTAAATTCCTGCAGTGTTCACGTGTTTAATCCAACCATGATGTCTATGTTTCTGTTCTGTTTTAATTAAACTATGTGTGTGTGTACAGTAGACATCTAAGTGGAAATTGTGTACAAGTGTGAATTGAGTAAGCAGAAGTAAACCCAAATGTTATGCCTAATAACACAACTCGTGCAGCTAAAATGGCAAGTGAACTCCACGACATTATCAAGAAAGCCACTGAGTTAGCAAGAGTCGAAGAGGAGTTGTCTAAAAAACATGGCAGAGCTCGTAAATCATATGCCATTGCCATCAGGAAAGAAAAATGCATCAACGAGATAACCTGGTCGTTCAGTATATTCTGACAGTCAGCTGACTTTTATTTCATTTTATTTCCATATATGGTTGCTGAGCCTAGACCTGGCCAAATAAGCAACCCTAGATCATAAGGGGCCGATCACATGTCGCATCTAAAATCATGTGAAAAACACCAGCGCTTTCTTCTTCTTTCCAAAGTGCTCGGGTGCTAGCGCTCCTGTGCTGTCTGTCGTTGCTAAGCTATGAGCTGCCCACTGTATGATGACAAAGAAGGTGCAAAATGTAAAGGGATCACGAGCACTGAAAATCCCTTGCAGTAGTTCTGCTACTAGATTTATTTGAGCACAATAAGGAAAAAACCCTGTATTTTCCAAACCTTTGCACAGAGCTGTTTAAAGGTTTAAAAAAAGAACAAGAAAAAAAAGAAATATAAAAATGGAAATCTACAACACAGGGCTCACACAATATTTAGATCAACAAATATGCATGAGGTTTCCAGGACTTCTACCTAAATTTTCAAGATACAATTGAAAAAAAGTTGTCTGAGTGAGTTGGAAACCTATTACCCATGCCAGATTAGATTCTTTTAGATAGCACCAGCTATCACCAGGCATTAATTACTTATTTTGCAGAGCAATTGCATTAAAATTGTACCATAAAATTTAATTATCTTCTTTGTGAACATCAAGTATGTCACAGTAAACTAATACATGTGTGTTTGATTGTCTCAGAATTTTGAACATTCTTAAAATGCACTAAAATTACTCCCTTGGTTCAATTATCATGACAGATCCAATGCTTTTGAAGAGCAAGTAATTTTAAATTCTACAGTGAAAGTATTTGATCTTCATTTTAAGCATAAGTGTAGGTCATTAAGAACTGAGACATGTGTGTTTGATTGTCTACCGATTTAAATATTTTTAAATTTAAAACATCTGAATTTCCCCCTTGCTCAATTATATTGACAAAGGCAGTAAATTTGAAGAGCACTACTTCAAAATTCTTCAGTGAAATAAACTGGTCTCCACTATAAGCGTGAAGTAGATGAAGTAGAAGTTAAAATATCCTCAGTAATTTTTCAGAAGTAGAAGTTTAAATATCCTCAGTAGTATTTCTTGAGTACTTATTTTTATTTCTTGAGAAATTATTATTATTTTTACAAAATTAAATATTTTTGTCACCGAATTTGGTGTTACACAATTGTGTTACAGACAAGAAGATGAGAAACACCCAACCCAACAATACAACCAGCTGAAGTCTGCTATCAAAGCAACCTGGTTTTCCATAACACCTCAGCAGTGCTCCAGGCTGATAGACTGAACTTGGAGATTGATCTTGGGAAATATTATATTTTAAGGTACTGGGTTGTTAATTGTTATGAGCTCTAAGCTGTAATGGTTCATACAAAAAATAAAAAATAAATAAAATAAAATATGAAAAAAAAACTTTTGCATTATATTCTATTTTTAAATGCACTTGTAATAATGTTATAATAATAAATAGTAAATAAATACTAACTAAATTGAATATATTTTCACTTGATAAATACTGCAATGTTTTATATATAACTTTATGAAGGAAATAAAAAGCAGAAAAAAATATTATTGTCAAATAAATCAGAAAAATAAAGAGGCCAATACTTTGCAATAAGATAACCTTTAACCTAAACAGTTAAATCAATCCTCAGAAATGATTGAACAACACATAATAGTAGACACAGTTTTTCTAGTAAACCATGTGGTCAGTGAGGGAGTGTCGGGTAAGTGTGGGTGTTACCTGTGCCAAGTTGTTCCAGATGATGGCACAGCCGCAGCTCCAAGTGGGCCAGTTTCAGAGACACACCTAGTGAAGGCACAAGCCATGGGGCAAAACACGAGTCGACCTGCATGCACGCTGCCAGCGCAGTAGGAGATACCAACTGATCACAGGGCAACTGGGAACCCGACTCACTTTCTGAACTAAACAATAACAGAAATATATAATAATGTAACTAGTAATATAGTAAAAACAGGATATAAAAATATACAGGATATAAGAATATACATATTATTGACAAAATTCCTTTTTTTTTTTTTTAAGCTGTAGGACTTGAAATGAGTTGATGTTGGAAACGATTGATAATGTAATACAAAAATACATTCATTCCATATTGATTACTGACACCATCATTTCCAGCATAAAATTGGGGGTAAAAAAATTAATGTATTTTGAATGAAAAATATGCTTCTTTTTATGTTGGAAGTATAAACACTATTTTGTGATCCCGCTTAAATTCAAGACAACATTTGTTCACTTACCCTACAAAATAAATGATTTCTTAATACACACCTATCATCTGCTCCGTCTGCTGTATTGTTTACAACAACTCTCCAGAGATCAGAAGGTACAAGGTCACTTTGATGAGTGTGGAAACTTAGTGAGGGCATTTTAAGCTCACACACATTGCTTTCAGACAAGCTGAACTCTTTGTAGGGTACAAAGGCTCTTCTTAGTTCGTCCCAGAACTCCAGACTACACGGAACCTGTATAAACACATGGTTTAAGACAGTTAAATGCACATTCTTATACAGTATAACGAGAATACTGACAATATTACAGTGGTGTTTAATAATAACTAAGCAGAGCAAGAGCACGTTTTGTATTTTGTGCTGCCAATTCTAATAAGGTATTTTGTCTTGAGTTTCTACAGATCATTTATCCTCCAAAGCAGGTCAAGGACTTATATCATCTCCTTTCATCTCTTCGGGTTATTTTGTAATTTTTTTGAGGTTATTTTGTGAAATATCCATGGATACTAGTGTGAGTTGGATTTAGGTGTCTGTGTCCCCACAAACTGTTGGCACAAGTTGCTTCTCAACTCAGAGTAGGCGCATGATAGAGTTTGAATAATTAAAAATAGGTTTTGTGCATGGGAGAGTGTGTTTGAACAGTGAAAAATCTAATTTGTTTGCAGCAGAAAAACAGAGTTTAATGCTCAGCACTGATGCACAAATCTAAGGCCATAAGGCAGCAGTAAAACTGGCAGTATTTCACGCAATTATGGTTAAACACTTCAGTGAAGTAGTGCATATTAAAATGGGTACTATTTTTATATAATAATTTAACACAACATGATATTCTATTATTATGATAACATTAAAAGCCTAAATATTTAAGGATTTATTATTTGTTAACCATTCAATTAAATAAAAAATTAAAGTTCTCTCTCTCTCTCTCTCTCTCTCTCTCTATATATATATATATATATATATATATTCTATTTTATAAACTTCTTGTTTAATGACATAATTTTTTTCCAAACTTAATTTGGGTGGCTTCAATAAGTGTTGATGTTAACATGTAAAATCATGAGGATTGTATGTCAAGATTTTTAACTTTTAAATGAAATTGCACCCCTAGCGACCAATAGTGTTACTACCACACAGTAGAGCACAATACCATAAGACTCTGGAAGGAAATTAATAGTTTCTTTCATAGTGTTAATGTTTTTTAAGCACAAAACAATTCATATTATTGCAAGCATTAACATGGTAATTCTTCTAGTCTTCTAGTATAGATCATACTAAACGTCTTTGCGATGTGCTAGAGAAGACTTTACTACTCGGCCAAAAATTGAAAAACTCTAAACAGAAGTAAATGTCGAAATGTTCAGTCTCACACACACACACACACACACACACACACACACACACACACACACACACAAACAATAGTTCTACTAACCTTTAGGACATGATGCCTGTACTTATATAGATTCTGTGTATATTGAGGGAAAAAGTACCTCACTCTCTGTTAAAACTTTAAATTAAGTATATTGTTCTCTACTGAAGGTGATTTTTTTTTTTTAAATCACCAAAGTGCACAGGGCTTGTAATGGAGTATGTCTGTGCCAGTATGCTGGAACAGCTCCATTAGGCCAGAACCAGATTTTGAAGGTGTGTGGTCTCTTATACACCATTATTGGCGCATCAAGAAATCAGACAAAACAGTGGTCTTTTTTGGCAAATACGGGGCTAACAATAGATGACTGCGTCAATAACTGAGACAACGTTGTATTCTGTCAAAGAGCCTTGCAGCAGCCAGTCATCCAGATAAAGGAATGCATACAGTCTCTGGCATTGCAGGGACTCCTATTAATAAGGTGACCTGAAAACCACTTTTTGAACATTCTGCACTAACAACCAAACGTGTTTACAGAAAAAGCATATGGAACAGAATGGCAAAATTTTAGACTATTTAAATTAAGTATTTTTTAGGCCCTTTGGATTCAAAATGAGGCCAAACAGTTTTTGTCAGATTGTATTTTTAAATGATTTTTTTTGTTTGCTTTGGTAGTAGGGATGTATTTCAGTCATTTCATTAGAAGGACAGTGGCAATGTGTTCGGTGGTGTTCAAAGATGAATAAATAAGAGAGCATGTACTTTAAGATACTACAGTCAGATTCATAAGTATTGGAATTTATTTGTTTGACATTTGGCCTCTGTACACCAACGGATGCATTTGAAATAAAATACTCAAGATGTGAGTGAAAGCATGGCTTTCAGCATTAATTCAAGAGATTTGACAAAAGTGTGCCATTAAACAATAAGGAATTACAGCCATTTTTTGCAACCTGATGGTGTACAGAAGCCAAATATCTTTGCGGAGGACCAGTTATTTTTGTTCCAGTATTTATGAAACTACCAGCATTGTTGACACCTTCAGTAAATTGTGCTTGGCACATAAAGGAAATTGTGTCTGACGTGGAACATTTTAGAACATTTTAGAACATTTAGTATGGGCCATGTGGTACCAGCATGGCCCACACCAAATCCCATGCATCCTTTGAATCCTACATTTCTCTCTGCACACAGAGTTCCATATTCATCTAATTCATGCTGATTTGGTCTAAACTGAACTAATGTTTAACAGTGCAGTAGCAACGTTGAGCCCAAAATCAGGCCACAGGCCCAGGCAACCAGTGTATCCAAATCCAAAAATAAAAAAATCCAAAAGAGGATTTTACTTGCAAAGATAAAATCATGACGTGACATTTAATAGTCTCACTAGAGGTCAAGGTCACAAAGTGACTTTCCTGTTGGTGCTTGGCAGGGAAATAAGCAAATAGGAACATTCCTCTTGTTCTGGAGAAAATGTCTCAGGTGGTCCAGAATAAAACAAAAAACTCATTCTCCAATCTTAGGCACTATAATGTATTTCATTTCCTCAGTGCTGGCAGCCTTCATAGCCAACCCTGATGCATTGTGAAACAAGATGATTTGCCAAGTCTCACAAAAACAGGGTATTGTCAATGTACTAACCACAGGTCCTTACCCACTGGTGAACATGTAAGGACATCCTGTATGCTCACTGCTGACTGTTTTTAAGCAAAACTTTTAAACACAGAATGGAGTTTTTTTTTTATCCAGTGACTAACATATATTAAGCTTTAAAAAAATATTTTTATATAATATTTGTGTATAGGCTGAGCTCCAGACAAACATATTTTACTGTAAGAGCCAAATCTAGCATAAGGATAAAAAATTGTAACTATTTTTATAACTTCACCAGATTAACTCATGTAGCCACAGTGATGTAAACTGGAGCTGTTGGTACAAGAAACTAATCTGTGCTTTGCCAGCTTTATCTGATAATGATGACTTATTATCGCCGGAGTCTAGCTGGAAACGTAAGCATCTGATGTAGAGGAGTCCAAGGTTTGGATGGGCAGGAAGTGAAGTCAGTGATTTTTTTGTTTGGCCATACAGTTTTCTTGTCAGTTGTGTCTGTTCCTTGAGTAACATTAGCTAACTTTAGCTAGCTACAGTAGCTAGCCAGCTAAGCTAAGCACATTAGTTAGCACAGCACTAAGCAAGTTTCAAAAGCTACTGAGAATAAAAAAGAAAAGATATTATTAACATCATTCAAATACAATACATGTACCACTTATCAGAAAATACTAGCAAATTAAGTGTTAAATTAATCTATTTTGTTGTTCTGCAAGTCATTTCACCACCTGCAGATACTGTACATGCAAATACTGTACACAGTACACACTGTGGTCAGATCACAAGAGTAAAGGAGTGCACATGATAGTAAAGCAGGGGGGACATTCAATAACAAGAGCCATTGTTAAACATCTACAGGTGAAACTCGAATATATGAGATAGACTCATTACATGCAAAGCAAGATAGTTCAAGCCGTGATTTGTCATAATTGATATGATTATGGCTTACAGCTCATGAAAATCCCAAATCCTCAATCTCAGAAAATTAGAATATTGTGAAAAGGTTCAATATTCTAGGCTCAAAGTGTCCCACTCTAATCAGCTAATTA
>JAQMYG010000019.1:9263737-9274146 GCA_030014215.1 Clariallabes teugelsi | reverse complement strand
TATATATGTGTGTGTGTGTGTGTGTGTGTGTGTGTGTGTGGTTGTAGACATGTATAACTTTATAAACCCCGTCAGAATTTATAAACAACTTTGGAAAATATGACCGATCTTTGGGATGATAACTAAAATAAACTCAAATGGTCCTAATATCACGTTTAAACACCTTTGAAAGTTTGATCTGATGATATACAGGCAAGCTGACAGACACCGGATTTAAAAGGCTATTACGTTTCCACACCTGTGACTTGTCTGAGTGTAATTAGTGTGTGTATAAATAGCCCATGAGTTCTCGGGCTCTTGAAAGACCTGCACACGTTTCATCACATTCCATGGCTGCACTGACTGGGCTGAATACGGAGATATGGGGAAGAACTGTCAAAAGATCTTAAAGAAAAAGTAGTTGATATTTATAAATCAGGAAAACAATATAAGAAGATATTCAAAGATATACCAAATATAACTCAACTACTCATACTCTGCTGGAGAAGTGTAAAATTAGAGATTTAAGTCACTGTCAGGCAGACAAGCAAATATTTCAGCCACAACTGCCAACAACTTTGTTTGAAGGACAAAGAGAAACCCACATGTCAGCCTTCTGCTGAAATACAGGCTTCTCTCCAAAAACATGGTATGGCTGTTTGAAAAGGCATCTTCAAGAAGCCAAAAAAGGTGCACCAATGCTTTAAAATAGCCCACTTACAAAATGGCACAGATTTGTTTGAAGGAGTGAACAAGACTTGTGATAAGAAGTACACAATCCCTATTTTGGGACTGGGGGTGGGAAACATGGAGGATAATCTCTGATGTTCTGAGTTTTGTGAGCTGCATTTAGTCTAAATGAATCACAAGGTGAACACAGCATGTTCTCAGAAAATACTGGAGGAAAATACCAATTCGCTTTCATCCACCCAGAAGCTGCTCACCGAATGTTTAGACTTTCCAAAACAACAATGATCAAGGGCATGGCAATCCTTCAGTGGTTACAACAACAAAAAAGTGAAGGTTCTGGAGTGGCCATCACACTCGTCTCATCTCGTGACCTCAATATCATTGTCACACTTTGGGGAGATCTCAAACATGCAGGTCAAGCAAGACAAACCGAGAATTTAATAGACATGGAGGCTTTGTTTTTTGCCAAGAAAAAACAAAGCCTCCATAGCTTTATAACCTGAGAGAATAAAGAATCTCATCCACACCTATCATGAAGACGTCAAGCTATCATTGATTTTTAAAAGGGGAATACACTGCACTAAGAACTGATGATGTTACAGAAAACTTTTTATTAGGACCATGTCAATGATTTGTTAATGATTGTGCTGTTCTGTGATGTCTTACAGTTAAATCCCATGCAAAACAAAGGAAATGTGTTTTTATCCTGATAACTATTGTTTATTTTATAGAATGGCACACATCATAAAATTCTGCCAGGGTATGTAAACTTATGAGCAGAACTATATACAACTATTGTATAAAAGCAATATCACACTTGAGGTTGTGCTTTTGCACTGAATATCAGCACCCTCATTACTATGACTACATCAGCCATGCAGCAAGAGCTGTTTTTGTGGATCCTAAAACCTAGGTGGTTTTAATGTTATGGCTGATCAGTGTATATATAGGGGGTGGGGGGGGTGGGGGGAGAAAGAAAGAGGATTCACAAAATATTCCAGCTATGATCTAATATATATATGGTTATGTACCCACCAGAGTTATGCCAGTCTCCGGTGGGCTGAGGGATCTGTAGCGAGAACGTGAGCAGGTCTGGAGCTAGAAGGGACTGCGGCCGGCGGTTCTCACTCAGCCAGTGTCTACTGTATAGCTCTCGTGTATCTGCAGGCCCCTGAAGTACAACCACCAGCTGCTCCTTCTGCCGCTCTCCCATACCTGCAGCACAACACACTGTCACACTGTACTTCACAAACACATAAGGCATCACCGGTCATTATAGTGTTTAGCTGTACTCACCGTGGATCCTGGAACACACTGTGACCGCTCCCAACATTCCTGAAGCACACCATAGCATCGCCTTCTGGCACACCTTTAGTTCCACACTCTGCACTGATACCTCCAAAGTGGGAGCACATTTCACACCTACAGTAAAAACAAACACACATACACAATATTAAAAAAACACCACAAGTTATTATAACCAAGTTAACATATGACCACCACCAAAAGCATGTGGACACCTGACCATCAGACCTACATGAGGTACTGGTTGGACATACCTTTACAAAATTATGGCCATAAATATGGACCTCTAATGTAACAAAAAGTGAACCGTAGACTTATGTTACGATGGGTTGAGATCTTTGAAAGCATTAAAAAAAAAACACAAAAACATCCACAATAATAACACTCTGTGTTTAATCTACAACATGTATGTCAACTTGTATGTCATTCATACAAGATCATTAATCCAACTAACAAAAACAATGTTTGGTGAAGCAGGCTGTTGGATTAGTATATAGTTTACTTTAATGCCACGTCATTACTGTGATTCATACCACCATTTAGCACTTTATAAAAGAAAAAATAAACACACCAACTGAAAACAGTTATGTTGGGTCAATTTTTCTGCCTCATGTTTGGTTACTGAATGTCATTAATGGGTTTTTTTTTGTTTGTTTTTTGGCTGCTCTGGTCCAGGGGTCACCCGGATCATCTAATCCACACACAACTTGGCACAGGGTTTATGCCGTATTTTATCAGGACCTGGCACTGTATCCAGTGGCTGGGGTTTGGGCATTGACTGGGAATTAAACCTGGGCCTTCTGCATGACAGGCAAAAAATCGGCCACTTAGCCACAAGTACCTGTGTCTGGTTATTGAATGTGACAAGAAAAAAAATGCTGGTGACCAATAATGACCTTAAAGACCCCTGAACAATTATGAGTAAAAACTAATAGACTGACCGGCTAATCTCCTTGTCCCAAGCATGACATATGGAAACATTCTCAAGGTTGCAGTTCAGAACCATAGCAAATCAGTGTATTCTTGGGATATAAATTGAAGTCATTTAATTTTTCAACCTCCCTGTAATAACAGCCTCCACTCCTCTGGCTTTCTGGATTTTGGAGTATGGCTGTGGAAATGTGTGCCCTTTCAGCCACAAAAACATGTGAGCGGTCAAGTACTGATATTGAGCAAGGAGTAAGGTTTAAAATTCATCCCAAAGGTGTTGCATGGGGTTGAGATGGGAAAAGCTCTCTTCCAGCCATTCACGCTATTTCATATCAACTTTGGCAAATCATGTCTTTATGGACCTTGAAGTGTGCACAGGGACACTGTCCTGCTGGAAAAGGGTTTTAAAAGAATGAACTCCTAATGCTACAGCATGTAAAGACATTATAGACAACTGTGCACATCAACTTTGGGGAGGCCTACATATGTGTGTTATGGCCTGGTTTATACATACTTTTGGCCGTACAATGTGCATACACAGCCAAATGCAATCAGGCTCATAGGCTATATAGGCTATAAAGTGTATAAAGCTCCATCATTTTGGTGATGGTTCCAATAGTGACTTACTTGAGCCTAACCATTTGAAAGTCAGAAGGCATGCTTCTCTGTAGACATGATACAGGGTAAACCAAATTATAGCATTTAAGGCATTAGTATTTAAACCACTTTACAGTAGGTTACCTCTGCACGTGAAGCTTGTTCAATTGATCAGAAGGTTTCAAGAAAAACATGAAGACAAAAACAAACCTTAGATGAAAAACAAAAAGGTAAGAAAAAGAACTGTAGGAAACTGAGTAAGATGGATTGTCTTTCTGTCTGTAGGCTAAATTCTAGGGTTGTATGATAACGAAAGTTAGCTCAGTGTTGAAAGCCGGCTCCAAATAGCTACTGTATATAAATGATGCTTAGATGATAAACATAAAAAATGTACCTCAAGCCCTCTGTGCCAAATACACCGCATTCAATTTCTTCACAGATACACTGGGCATGGGTGTAGAGTGGTGGGGGTGACTTATCAGAACTTAATAGAAAGAGGCCTCCATATGAGCACCTCTTCATCACTCCTAACAAATCTAGCATCACTCTCAAAAACCAAAGGTGGAAGAAAAGATGGAGAAGCGATTTTCATTTTCCTCACTAGGTACCATAATTAGTCTCCTGGGGCTATAAGTAACTTAACAGCTGAGGAAGAACGTCCGTGTGTGTGTGTGTGTGTGTGTGTGTGTGTGTGTGTGTGTGTGTGTGTGTGTGTGCGTGCGTGTGCGTGCGTGCGTGTGTGTGTGTGCGTGTGTGTGCGTGTGTGCGTGCGCACCACTGCAGGTGCAGCTGTGCTTAAACATACAGCTGGGTATCGAGGGGATCAAAAACCCCATCAAAACATCAAACAGTTATCGAGTAGACCCCAACAGCTGGCTTAGTCATCTCAGTCACACTCACACGTTCTCTCTCACTTTCACACACACACACAGACGCACGCACACAAAGCATGTTGAGCCATGAGAACAATTATTTTAACTTCAAGTACTATGTATGCAGATCACATGTATGAGCTGGTGCACATGCGTGGGACATCTGCTGTAACATTACAGTACCACCACTTGGCCTTTCTGTAAATAAAAGCACAAGAACATTGTATTTCTTTTTTTTTTTGCATGCACCTTTCTTTTGGTTTGTCTCATATTGCTACAAAACACACAGTTCTGACAGGAATATAAGAGCTAGTTAAAAAAAAATTATTTTTTTAATGTGTGTGCACTTGTGTATAAGCTACATTCCAGGTGTAGGTGAGAAGTGCTTTTAGTTACTCCCAGCACTGAATTACCTCTAATGAGAGCACTGCTAAAACCATCACAACTGAGTAAGAGGAGACAGCAGAGTCTTTCCGTCAGAAATTAAATGAAAGGGGAGAAGAGAAAAACGTTTATACAGCTGAATGACGACACTGCTCCAAGAACACTGTAATACGTGCCATCCTACAGTGCTCTTCAGGAAACCTACAGACCTCACACGAAGCCAGCATCACAGGAACAGCAATACTGCCCATTATTAGTCACATTGCTTTTGATGAAAATTTGCTATTACTAGGCTTTACAAAAATATATAATTGGCATTCAAGTCAAACTGGGACTTGTGATGAAATTTCTTGTGAATGACTGCATTAAACCGATTGACATTTCTAATTCTGTGGAAGACGATCCTGTGTGACGTGGCTCAGAACCCGCTTCAGTCGTTCCCGTGACCATTCAGCGAGTGGAAAGCATGAACCTTGACTATCAATGGATAACTTGTCACCTTGTGGAAGAGACACATCTGTCTGTGGGAAAAGTATTCACAATAATTTGCAAACAATGCTTGAATGTTACAGGAACTCGACTGGGAGTTATTGCCACATCCCTGACCTAATTCCAAGCCATTTCCACATGTTTGGACAATTAAAGGAGTTCCTGGGGGGCCAGCGTTCAAATGTGAAGCAGGCTGTCCGATAACGACTATGGCATACTGAGAAAACGTTCTACCTTGATGCTGTCGCAGCACTAGTGAAACGCTGGGACGTAATAAAGGTAGTTTTTACTCTCAGAACTGTATTCTATTATTCTGCACAATTAAAAGTCCTGGTTTGATCTGAATGCCAATGGTACGGATGTGCCATTGACAGAAGAGTTTAATGGTCATAACAACAGATACACTACATTTTATTCCCTTAGACTAAGAGTTGCAAGAAATTACCAAAAAAAAGCTTAGCAAAATCAAAATCCAAAAACTTTTTGAGCAACTTTTCATTCACCCAACGGTCAGTTGTCTGTTGCCTAAATTTAAGTAATGGATTAAAAATAATTAAATTCATTTGGACCAGGGTTGGGAACCACTGTAATAAAGTATGGAGGCATTTTTGTGGATGCAATATTAACTTCATACTGTTCATTTACTAATCCTCTAGGAAATTCTGTATATTTTTTCTAATTAACATTAACATCCCTGATGCCTTGCTGAAGCAATGTTTGAATGAACCTGTGTTCACTTTAGGGCAACTAACGATTATTTTAATAATCGATTAATCTGTCGATTTTTTTTTTTTTTTTTTTCCCTTCTCTTTTTTTCGATTAATCAGATAAAAACCACAAACCAAGAAAAGCATTCATTTCCAACCATTTCTGTCTATGAGGCGCCGAACTCTGTTATAATCAGTGCGTGAGACCGAGCGTGTTCACTCCGCTCCGCGCTCAACGAAAGTTTTTTTTTTTAATAATCAAATGTCTCCGCGTCGATTATGAAATTCGTTGCCAACGCTTTTAGTAATCGATTTTTATCGATTTAATCGATTCATTGTTGCAGCCCTAGTTCACTTTCAAAATTCTAATAAACGTACTAACTAAGGGCAATGTTAAGTGGCAGGATATCATGATTATGCTAGGAAGAATATAAAAGAAACAAGAGACAAGACCTGAAAAACCATTATCAAGTTTCTCATTCCTTGCTACTGGACATAAATAACCGTGTAAAATTGATGGCAATCTAATAAAACTTGAATTATAAAACAGCTGATAAACTGCTACCCGGTAGTGTATCCTCCATTGCTCCACCTTATCTCTTCTTTAAAGGGCTGTCTACAGAAAGTAATAATGTGCCCACATGAAGACGATGAAAGTCAAACCTACAAGCGGTCATGAATTTATATGAAACACCTCCAGCACTGAAGCAATATAGGGGAGCATGGAAAGCTGGAAGAGATTAATGTCCACATAACGGCTTTCTTCTAGGGAGGTGTACCATATGGACAGTGTCAAAGAACTTTGGAAGCAGTACAGTTAAAACTCTTCACAACTTATAGTCAGCACAAATAATTGCAAGTGTAAGGTCCAACAGGGCAGCAACACCAAGAACACATCTACCAGTTTGCAGCTAATCAGACTTTAAAACTATACAAATTTATAGTTGACCAGCTGCTAGAATGAACAGCATAAACACTGTGCTGATTAGTACAATGCTGAGCAAAGGTCTTGAGTCATCCCTCATTTCTTCCTATTCAATTTAATTCCATTAAATTATGTAGACTGAATTTTTAAAAAAATGGGGACAAATGTTTTACTGTGACAGACTGTAAAGTGCCTAAAGATTTGATTTAAATTGAAATTGAAAATCTGCTGTTTATTTAACAACCTAAGCAGCAACCTCATTTCCCTCAGCATCACCAGTACACTAATCATCACCGGCCTGATCATCTGTCATCATCTGCACCTTTTTTGTCACTTGGTTCCTGCCTTAAGGTAGATGGTATTTATGCTTGAATAATTCATAGGTCCTGGTGTGGCTTAATGAACAAAAACATTCCTCTAAAACTGGTCAGGTATGGCAAAAATGAGAGTTTAAAAAAAGAACTATTCCTCTGGACTACATTAAAAAGTCAAGAAAGTATGGCTCTTTGATATGAAGAAAGGAGAAAGGAGAAAGGAGAGGAGGCTCATGACTTTTGCACAGTACTGTATATGCTAATATTTGCTTTCGGTGAAGCATATGGGATGTGATCATATTAGTTATCATTTGTATGCATAGCAACTTTTAATTCACAGAATATCAGAAATGAGTCAAATAAAAACCTTTTTTTTTTTTCCTAACCTCTAAAATGATCAAAAGTGATCAGCACCCAGGAGCTGCAGCATGATATCAACCACATCTGCCATACACACTAAACATCTTGAATGATTTACATATTGTTTAACCATTAATGGGTGGTAAGACCTTGCGATTGAAACAGGTGGAACAGACCATGCATCAGTGGCTGCATATGCAAACCAAACACTTATTACACCCTGGAACATTGCACTTAAAGTGACCTCCTGGTTTACAACTTGCCCATATATCAAAAATAAGAAGCATCATAAAATGATACTTCTTTTACAATTTTATACATTTTTCTTAGAACAAATCATTTCAATTGAATATAAACTGCAGATAATGTATGTGACAGAGCCGTTTTTCTATCGCAACATATAGGACAATACTGCAAAGATTAGAAGAGAGGAGAAAGGAATTATGGATTAGAAAATGACTGTACATTAGCAATGAGAGTGCACTGGTGCACCACCGTGTTTCA
This sequence comes from Clariallabes teugelsi, assembly GCA_030014215.1. Classification (NCBI taxonomy): domain Eukaryota; kingdom Metazoa; phylum Chordata; class Actinopteri; order Siluriformes; family Clariidae; genus Clariallabes; species Clariallabes teugelsi. The sequence continues at coordinate 9,266,090 of JAQMYG010000019.1, read as the reverse complement.
CTACACAAATACCAGGGAAAAAAAGAGAAGTTCTGAATTTGTGAGATCTTCTGTATAGAACCCAGTTAAACAATAGTAAATCTAAAACCACTAAAAACAAGCTAGATTGTAGCTGATGATGATCTAGTCAGCTCTGAACTGCTTATTACAGGGTAATAAAAATAAAATAAAAAATAACACATCGTAGACTATAAAAAATATTTGTGACAGACTCTCCATTTTATTTGCTTGAACCTATGTCATTATTATGCCAGCCTGGCCACCGTGATCCAACGGTTACAATAACCAAAAGCTTAGCATTTTGGAATGACTTTACAACACGGAGAACTTCTGGTAACATGTTGAAAATGTTTTTTGGTTGGTTATTCTGATTTAACGTAAAACAACAGGCTTTAATACAGTCAGTAAGCCTATACCAGGACAGAAAATCTGAACTGGTCTGTTCCTGATCTATTGTTACAGAATCTATCTACTCAGACAGGAATTTCTAGACAAAAGTTTGTTTTCATGAAAATATACAGAGATTAATAATGACTCATATACATATCAGATGTATGAGTTTATAGTTTATGATGAGTGGGATGTAATGTGTGTACCTGGTGTTCTGTAGATCTCATTGATGAGCGAATCGCTGACAGTGGGACCGACCCCACTCTCTGTACTGTGTGTCCAACTCTGCCACAACAAGTGTAGCAGCAACACTTGTGCATGAGTGGCCTGCACTGTGAATTTGGGTAACTCAAACAGGTACTCTGTTATGGACACCGAGGACCTCTTTGGCCTGAGGCAAAAAGAAATGGAAAAAAAATTAAACACATCTGATGCATACTGATGCTTTCCAGCCTTCTGAAAGTGTGAATGTAACAAAGGATCTGCCACCAACACAAATATACTATGATTTATGTCAAAACCAAAGCCTGACCGGGACTGGGACGTGTTTGTAGCATGATCTTTTATTGCAATATGCATATAAACAGACAAGCCATCCACACCATCAACTCCATCTTGGCACAACACTGGGTCCATATTAACATCTGAGCAGCAGCTGCCGAGATGTGAGAGTTTGGGTCTATCCAGATTTCTCACTAATGCTGGACAATACACTGGGCCTCAACGTTTGAGTAAAGCCAAACAAACCAAGAATTCATGCCATACGTTTTTTGTCCCTGATGGGGGTTTTGATTTGCATATTTTAAATTAGTGATTTATGTTTTGTTTAGAGATTTCAAAACTATGAAATAACAACACCAACAAGAACAGTCAGTTGTTATTGACATGAAGGTAAACTGTTCTTGAATAGTTCTTGCAAGAACAGTATTATTAAACACACTGGCAAAACCCATTAAGCATCATGATGAAACTATCTGCTAAACTTATTTCTGCTGCAGAGAAGTTAATTTAGAATTACCAGAATCAGAAATCACCAATTTACAGCAGCTTAGATTAGAGCTGTTACGAAGGCTTTACAGAGCATAAGTAGCAGACAAATCTTAATATCAACTGTTCAGTGGAGATTATTTTATAGTTTGGATGCCTTCCGCATTGCTTTACAATGTATATACAGGGGTTGGACAATGAAACTGAAGCACTGGCCAATTTGGTGTTGGAGGTTTTATGGCTAAATTTGACCAGCTGGTGGCCAATCTCCATTCATTGCACATTCCACCAGTAAGAGCAGAGTGTGAAAGTTTAATTAGCAGAGTAATAGTACAGTTTTGCTTAAAATATTGCAATGCACACAACATTATGGGTGACAAAGTTAAAAAGAGGACAAATTGTTGGTGCGCGTCTCACTGGCGCATCTGTGACCAAGACAGCAAGTCTTTGTGATGTATCAAGGGCCACGGTATCCAGGGTAATGTCAGCATACCACCAAGAAGGACGAACCACATCCAACAGAATTAACTGTGGACGCAAGAGGAATCTGTCTGAAAGGAATGTCCGGGTGCTAACCCAGATTGTATCCAAAAAACATAAAGCCACAGCTGCCCAACTCACTGCAGAATTAAATGTGCACCTCAACTCTCCTGTTTCCACCAAAACTGTTCGTCAACAGCTCCACTGAGTCAATGTACACGGCCGGGCTGCTATAGCCAAACCTTTGGTCACTCGTGCCAATGCCAAACATCGGTTTCAATGGTGCCAGCAGCGAAAATCTTGTGGACAATGTGAAACATGTATTGTTCTCTGATGAGTCCACCTTCACTAACTTTCCCACATCCGGGAGAGTTATAGTGTGGAGAAGCCCCAAAGAAGTGCACCACCCAGACTGTTGTATGCCCAGAGTGAAGCATGGGGGTGGATCAGTGATGGTTTGGGCTGCAATATCATGGCATTCCCTAGGCCCAATACT
>JAQMYG010000019.1:9218419-9232262 GCA_030014215.1 Clariallabes teugelsi | reverse complement strand
TTTTGTGAAATACAGTTTTATTCTGTAGCATTTATACAGTATTTTACTGTTAGAATTACGAACATTTTTTACAGTGTGCTTCATGGCTGTTTTGCTGCCAGTGGAACTGGTGCTTTTCACAGAGTAGATAGAATAATTAAGAAGGAGGACTAGCTTATAATTATTTAGCATAACTACAGAATTCTTCATCATATCCTAAAATTATTAGTCAGGTGGTTGAAACTTGGACAAACACATCAAGTTGGTTGTTAAATTAGCAGAAAAAGCTAAAAGCTTGTGGAGCCTGAATCCTATCCAAAGATTTTCATATATGTATACAACATTACAACTGCATACCAAGATTGCCAGGAGTGGTCAAATGTTTAACCAGAATTTTGCCAAAAAGCTTGATGGCTACCAAAAGTATTTGCTAAAACTAAGACTTGCTAAGGAAGTTGTAACCAGATATTAGACTGACTGAATGTATATTTTTAACCCTGCATGTATACTTTTTAATTTCAGAAGACACAAAATAAATTAAAATTTGGGTTTTCTTCTATTCTAAAAATTAATTGCAAGATTGAATATAGGGTGGCATAGGGGTTAGCACTGTGGCCTCGCACCTCCAGGATCGAGGGTTCGATTACCGCCTCAGATCTGTGTGCATGTTCTCCCCATGCATTGTAGGTTTTCTCCAGGTACTCTGGTTCCCTCCAATAGACATATGTCTAATTGGCATTCCCAAAATTGGCTCGTTGTTTGTGTGTGTGCCATGTAATGAATTGGCACCATATAGTGTTAAGTTAAGTTTCCTGCAATAGGCTCCCCCACCTTCCCTCCACAACCCTGTAACAGGATGAATATTGTAGAAGATAAATGGATAAATTAATGAATGGATGTCGAATTCGTGGCAAGGCATGTTCATGATTGAGTGTATGCAGTAAACATACAACAAAGAAATATATATTTTATCCAGCCATGACAGCTTGACAAATCTCCTCCTGTTTTGGATTTTTAACTCTTCTCTGGATCAATACCTATTGTCAGAGAGGTCATACACATACTTTATAAGCTTTTTATAGAGGATGCGGCTTCAATAGATAAATCTTTATTTTTGGGGTTAATCATAACCACTTCACTGATTACTAGTGAATGATAATTACTTTTGAACATCAGTTTGAATGTGATTGGTTAGGTCTGAACATTGTCACGTGACCCATTATACAAGGGTGTGCGTGAAATAAAGGGCTTTTCTTACCCTCTAAAACTTTTATTTATTTTTCATTTGTATTTTTGTTGGTTATTATATCACAGTCGACGTGTAAGAAGATATGGCATGATTTGTCTTTGTTTCATATTTTTATATCACAAAAACATGGAATTTTAACAGGTGTGTAGATTTTTTATATCCTTTGTTTATATATACCTCTGACGTTTGATCTAACGGACCATCAAATAGTCAACGATCCAATCGAATTAACTCGAAGTAATCCATGTAACGACTAATAGCGACAATAGGGTTTCTTATTACTATTACTATTATTATATACTGCAAAACGCTTTACTATCCCACGACGCAGCCATATGGTTCTCAAGGCGGTTTATTTATTTATTTACAATAGTGGAAATCACAAAATGGTTCCGTTATTGAGTATTTAATATGTTCATTAATGTTTGGTAAACTAATGCAAAATCCAAACGGCAATAACTCAAACACAACCAAGGCTTGCAAAACCTTTTAAAAAAATTTAAAAAGCAGAAAGATTAGAATAATAGCAGACCAACGTGTCATACAGTATACTATATACTGCTATATACTGTTATATACTATTATATACTATTTACTATTTAAATAGTTAGCCTACATTACATTGTTTTTAAAAACTGTGTTGTAGGAGCTTCTGCGTCCTTAGAGCAAAAGGTTTGAGAACCCGATTAACCATTAGTCGACCATTAACTGCCACAGTCCGTAAAGGAAGCCCATCAATGATAATAACTCTTTATTAAGGCGACATTATGCATTACTTAATGCAAGCTGAAAGCAATTTTAAACATAATTTAAGTAACCTGTAAGGCTTAGTTATTTTGGCGCTATATCTGTTTTCCAATGCAAACCTAAATAGTTCTATGATTAAAAAACCTTCATATAAAAAAAAACATCTAAATGACATTTCGTTTTAAGTTACAACCTCTGGTTCTGAAACAACTGACTCAACACGATTGATGCTTTTTGCTGACAAACTGATTATTTTTCAAACGCAGTTCCATGGATTATAGGGCGCAGTTGAAATGTCCATACTGCTGTTGTGCGTGTTGCACTGGGCATAGACTGAGGAATATTACCCTGTAATTAAATACGATGTCCTCTTCATTCTGACTAACTGTAATTTCTTGTTTTAGTATGACATTTACTAAGCCTGTTACAAAGCCTTGTGATTTTTATTAACTGTAACTGAAACATATTCGATTGTTTTAGGCAGTACATTTTTCAGGCAGTCAAACAATATTGACTGACGGATAAAGTAGACTTACTTACCTACAGTGAAGCTATTAGAACTATGACAATCAGAGGACCAGGCCTATCTTACAACGAGTCATGTAGTTATAAGTTATATCGAAATAATTTATTGTATCTGAATACCTAATGTCTAAGTTTTCAAGCTAACCAACGTGGTGTTATTATGCCAGCTACCTAAAGTTTTACATTTTATACTAGCCCTTATAATCATAAAAATAATCATTAGCAGTATCCGTACTCTTCCTCCTTCTATACTACTTCTAAAACAAAAACGAAATAAAGCATAAGAACACCAACAACAACAACAATAATAATAACAATAATAATAATAATAATAATGCTGTCGTTTTGTATTTTAGAAGTTGAAACTTAAACTTGTACTTAATTTACTGTGTAATCTATCAATTAGTAAGTAATAAAATACTAAAAGAATAAATTTTACATGGGTAAGCTATGATTAATAAGTAATAATTCATTATATTCTTAACTACTTAATAATATTCATATAACAGGAAAAAAATAAACACTCAGCATCCTAATTGCAACCAAATTGTAACTCATAAGCCTATAAATAAAAAATGGAAACGTGAAAGTTGCTATAATGAATTTTTTAATACACTCAAAAATTAAGTTGTTTGTCCATAAAAATATGGACATACCCACTATATAACGTAAAGGCAACGTTCTATAAGAAGTAAGAAGTGGCTGACTTGCAAATTACAAAAAGTAATTTAGGCTGTTTGATTGCAAAACTAATATGATATTTAATAATTTGACTGTATTTTTATATTATAGTGATCATAATGTAATTTTATTTGTTTGGTGTAAAAAATGTAAACTCCAAATAACTTTATTTGCCATTATTCATTAAACCCTAAACCGTTACAGACAGTAAACCTCAACTGAACATAGACCGTTGTTAAAATTATCCTTTGGAAGGTGGAGCTGTAGGTTAAATATGTGCAACATGTTGATTATACTTGATTTCCGATTTCTTCTCTGAAAATTGAAGCCAATATTCCCTGTTTCTAATAGTGGGGCAGTAACAGTATTATCCCGGGCAGATAGGAGGTGCAAGCAGCTCGGCTGAAAGCGCAGTGCAGGCCATTGTATTTCACTCACTGACACTGCTGATAGTTTGTGTCCATTTTATAAGTTGGAATTGAAACCAAGTTATAAATGTGATGGTTTATAATGTCTGGTTAATTTGCTTGGTTGGTAAGCTGTGATAATAATAATAATAATAATAATAATAATAATAATAATAAGTGAGTATCACAAATAGATTAAAGTTTGCTCACGTGTCAAACTTGCATACAGTATTAAAAAACGTTTAAAAAAATCACTCAAACAATGCTTTTTTGACAGGCAGATGCGTTGATTTTTATCTAGGCTGAGAATGCACACGATAATCATTTCTAATCCTTTTACAAGCATTCACAACAACATAAAGGATAGTGATGTGAAATAGTCTAATTAGTTTAATAATCCATTGCAAAGCGCCATGACATAGATCATCATCTTGACTTTATTTCAAGAAGTCAAGAAGACTTTTATTTCATCTGAACTTTATTTCCACTAGTCATTATAACAAACATCCATATTTCAAACACGGTTTATACAGAGTGGCCCAAGAGGCTAGATCCATAGGCAAAAATGTTTCAAGGTATAAATTACAGCAAATACTCAAATTGACGGGCTATGACTTATTGGCACTTAACACCAAGAACGTTGACTATTTCTTAATGTATCAGCATTTACATGCAGAGATGATTTTGTTCTTTATAGGGCCGGGTGCGATACGGCTGCTGACTTCAGATGAACACAAAGAAAAAAGCCGAATGGTGTTAGGTCTAGTTCTATTTGATCTTTTGTTATTAGTTTCAAAGCCATATTGGGTCCGAAATAAGAAAAAGACAAATTTTCATATACGGAAAAATGCTTATGGAGCTAGTTTCTGGTGCCACTCTGTGTTCATTCATTTTCAGTAACCGCTTTTTTTTTTTTTTATAAATGTAGCTAATAAAAATTCAGCATCGCAAAGTTTCCAGTTATCCTTTCTGTGTCCGATAATTTTGTCCACAAGTATCCGTTGGTAATTCTGTTATGTGCCACGGGGTTTTTTTTTTCTAGTTGTTAGTCCTGGTGAAGCGAGTGTGTCAAACTATGCCGTCGCAGGTCACAGTTGCGGCGAAACACCTTTCCGCAGCGCTCACAGGTGTAGGGCTTGATGTCTGTATGGGTGAGAAGGTGAGTTTTCAGATTACTTCTTTGATTAAAGGTTCTTCCGCATGTGGGGCATTTGTGAGGAGACTCCTGTTTTGGTTTGAAGCAAGCAAAGTATTATTCCCTTAAAGTTTAATCATATATGTGCTGAAATAATGAATGTAAAATGTATAATATATAGGCCTACTACAGTGTAGAATGTAGAAAGTATCCTCTTCAGTGACTTACACAAGACTTTATTAGCTGTCGTAATGATTTGTCCAAATAACGAAATCTTACTGCCGTGACCCATTGTATATATGAAATATTTTCATATTGGAGTTTCGATCATCCTGATTGATCAAATTACGTCATAAGGAGCCTATGCATTATCTGTATCATGAGTATACATTTTCATTACTAAACTAAGAGAGATCATGCATTAAATTAATCCGAGACCTAGAGATAATATGCATCATAAATGATACAACATCACGACACCGGTAATATCTCACCTGCATATGTAAAGTTTTATGAACTGCTAAAGTCCGCGACTGACAAAATCCCTTTCCACACTCTTGACATTTAAAAGGTTTCTCCTTGGAGTGGATGTATCTGCAAACATAACCAACATGTTAGTCATCTGTCTGACAACAAGGAGTTATTCAGTGATATATTCTTTACCATGAATCGAATAATAAATAATGATGACAGTTCTTAATCTAAATGTGCTACTTCAATGCAGGTCGATAATTCAGACTGAACAAATGTGTTGGGGGAAAAAAACAAGAAGTAACTTTTGCATAAGTGTTACAAGCGAATTGGTGTATAAAGATACGAAAAAAAGAAGTAACCACCATCCCAAAGTCATTTGCTTTGTAGAGAGAAAGTAAAGGTATATTCCCTTACATACCGGTGATCACGTAGGTGGTCCTGTCTTCTAAAAGCTTTATGGCAGATGTCACAGGTGTAAGGCCTCTCGTCTGTGTGCGTGCGCTCGTGTATAAGTAAGTTGTAGGACTTTGTAAAGTTTCTTCCACAAAATCTGCAAATGAACTCCTTTTTGGTCTTTGATGGAAGCCTTCCTCGTGGGGTCTTTCTGCTTGGAGACAGTTTGTTTAGCTCTGAACTCTGACCTGTTGTGAGATTTAACAGCTCATCGGTCCTAGACTCGTCCTCTTGTGTAGCCGCAATGGCAAGATTCGCGAAGTCAAATCGGGGTCGGTCTTGGTGTATGGCTGGAATTACGTGAGTTATCGTTCCTTGTTTAGGATGAAAGAAGTGAGCAGTGAGGGGTAAAACAGGGAGCGAGAAGCGAAGATCCGTGAGGCCCTGCGCAGCTGACATTTCAGTGAGGCTTGATCGTAGTCCCTGCATGTGAGTGTAGCCCAGGGTCCAGTGGTTCATTTGCATTGTCTGCACTGTCGTGAGACCGTAGAGTCCTTGAAGGTGGTCGGCAGCATGAGGAAAGCTAGGCCTGTTTGCTGCCTGTAAGAAGGAGTAGTTGGAAAGGTGGAGGGACGGATGAAGTGGGATCGGAGCCGGAAGAGTCTTACTTCCCATTTTCCAATCGAACACAAAAGATAATCTTCAGAAGGTCCTGTTAAAAAAAAAATCAAACAGCACTCCAAATTAGGCTGTAGTATGGTAATCAGGTAACCAAATCTATTCCGTAATGCAGTGATGCGTTATTTTTAAATCGTTGTACATTTTTATAAGAGAAAGGAGTAAGGGGGAGATTTCCTTCAGCTTGCCGTTTCTCTTTACATACTGTAACAAAGCCACGTTCATTACTTCATCACCAAATAAACAGAATCTAATCTAATTCCAACAAGCATAATAATAATCATAATCATAATAAAAGTTCGTTTTTTTTATGTCCTATAAATCCCGCTGAACTGACGGGCATTGAACCTCAAATAAACGGCACGGAACAGCACTATACTACTCTCCGAGAGACTTCTCGCATGCAGCTGGAGTCATGCTCGGTCCAGAAGCTGCTAAAATAGTGAATGCTACATCGCTGAACATGAGGCTGTTACTCTTAGCATAATAACTAAAATTTGCTGAATTTGCTTAGTGCACATTTACTGGGAAACTTAAGGCTTGATTTGATATCGTTTTGTTTGGATAATGACTTACGCATCAAGGCAATATGGTATTTATTCAGCACAATTCGCACCACATAGGAATTTTATAGTCAGTGCCTATAGGTCTGTGGGCAGGTGTGTTTTGAAGGCTGTCATTGGAGTCAGTGAATAATGTGTTATGTAATAGTCAGTGGAAAAAGTTACTCAACTAATGATGCTTTAATGCTTTAGCTTAAATATTTCAGACGGTCATGTTTATTTATCAGTATAAACAATTATTCCGTGCTGTTAAATATTCGATTCTGACGGGTTAGAATATTTTAGCAGAATTGTCTATAGGCTTTTAGCCTGGATTAAACAACGGTACTAAAGACGATGTCTATATTAATTCGTTAGATCTAAATACTCCAGATCGAAATTATTTTCTAATATTCTTCGTATTGTTGTGATTTTATATATTATGGGCTGGGTTTTATAAACTTATTATGGCGAACGGTTCACGTCGGCTTCACTGCTTAATAATAACAGGATTAAGGACGTGTTCTTAAAACTGTAAAAGCTGTTGAATCTTGCTGGAAGGAGACGTTTATTTGACAGTGATCCAGGGTCGGCACGCCTGGTTTATATACTATTTATTGCTATTTCGTGTGTCTATTACACTGTGCAATGCAACAGATTTCATTAAAATAATGATAATTAAAAAACATTTCAATATAGAATTATTTCGGCTCAGTAGATTCGCGGTTTAAATATGATTTTAATGTTGTTGTTTTTTTGGCCTAAACTTATAAATTATTTCAAGCATATGTCATTAATATTGCTTTACACATCAATTTTTCACATCTTTATTTTCTCCCTATTGTATACACAGCAATATTCATAGTGCTGAATTAACACCCAGAGTGTTATATTAACGCTGTAGTGTTTACATCGGTCTAGTTGGATTCAAATAAACACTGAAAGCGTTAAATCAACACTGATTTCACTGTTCAGTCTTGAAAACAATACAGGTGGATTGTGAGTAATCCTCATTGTGTTTTCTGATCCAGTAATTTGATCAAAAGATAGGATTCCCACTACGTAGCAGTCATGTGATCACAGACACAACATTATTAAAGGTAACAACAGATACACAGGAGCATAATTCAGCTTACCCAGCATATATGGATGCCAAAATTCGCGCTCAGCGAGTGCCGTTTCTCAGTAATCCATAGTGGTCAGAACAAAAGAGTGTCGAGTGTGAAGTCCAAACTACTCAGATTATTCCATGTGAGTTTTATACAACTTTCTCTAACCTAAATAAACATCAAAGTCTGAGCATAAAATGCACTGTTTGTGTGTAAAACGTGGTTCGCTGTGTACTGTTACATGGAGACGCGCGCGCGTGTATGTATGTATGTGTGTGTGTGTGTGTGTGAGAGAGAGAGAGAGAGAGAGAGCTCTTTGGGAGTTTGATTCAAGTGAGTAAAGCGCAACAGGTCCAGCACTTTTCAAGGCCACAAGCTTCCCGGCGCACAGCCCGCCCTCGGCACGCCCTCTGCTCCAGTGTTCTGCCCTGTTTATTTGTGTTTAGGTAGCAACTTAAGCTTGGACACAAATGCAAGATCACCTTACACTTTAAATCAGAAGAGGTAAACTGTGAGGGTGCAGTTGGGGAGGAAACACGTTTTCAACACAAATGTAACTGCCTTAAAACTATAGTCTATTCCAAATGATTGTGAACATACTGTATGTTGACTTGTAACTGATATTTCACACGCACAGGCCGAAATAAGTATTTTGAAACACTCGGAGAGTCTGCAGTAAAGATTTAATCTCCCTGAGGACACACACACACACACACACACAGTAGGCTATGGTGTTAATTATTTCAGGTAATTGTATTTCAGTGTAACCTATCGAATTCCAGTTATTCTGAAATCTTTACTCTTACACCGTTAATTTCTTAAAACCACGAATGTAATTTGAGCACATTAATATAAATTACACGATATTCCGCTCCAATTAGTTGCTCATAACATTGGCAAATTTAAAAAAATAAATAAAAAGAAAGCCACAATAAAGATTATTTAATAAGAAACTAATAATTATTTTTTATTTTTAATCTATAACTTTGTTTGGAGGCATTTTTATGTTTTATGTTTTAGTTTGTCTATAACAATACAAGTTTAAAACAAGTTTAAATCAAATTATGCAGTACAATTCGAGTTTGAATATAAACTTTAAGTTCCTTCCTTCAAATGGCAACATTTAAACATTTGTATTCTTGTCCATTTAAATAATAATAATAATAATAAAATAATAATAACACTAATAATAATAATCATTAATAATAATAATAATAATAATAATAAACTAAAATATTTATTTACTCTAATTTTGAGCACACCAGAACTGTAGAAGATACTTTTAAAGTAGAGTTTTTGTGTGATATCAAATATATGTGTCAGATAAGCATCATTGAAAAACATAAAAAGTTAATACAATTTAAATCAGTAATATATTTGTAATAATTCATGAAAAACAAACACAAACTCAATATTATTGTCCCCAACACACACACACACACACACACACACACACACACACACACACACACACACGCCCACACACATATACACCACCACCTGCATTAGTAAAGACACACACACACACAAAAAAAAAAAAAAAACACTGTAATATGTGACTAAATTTCACAATTTCTTCAACTAGTCTATTAGAAACCTTCAGATGTCCCCTAACAGCGAGATCCCAGACCACAGTGGCTGACATTCTGTCTGTCTGGACAAGGTTAGCCCTTGGTACAGCCAATGTTAATCTCTCTCTCACACGCACACACACACACACACACATACTGATTTCCCAAAAGTGTGAAACGCTGTAGCAGTAACACACTTGATCTGTAATGGCTGCCCCTAACAATCAGCCAGTGACAGTCTGAGCTCCACCACCCAAAGAGACATGCTGATTCCCATAGCAGCTGTGTACACACACGTGTCTAAACGGTTGATCCTGCCGTCCCGACATTTTAACTCTCATTATCTCAATTTCTCTTGGGACTCAAAAAACATAGAGGCAGTGAGTCAATATTCTTTCTGGCCTTAAAATGAACGATACGCCATGTTGGTGTATTCAAATAGCTAGTCTAGATATTTTGTCCGGAACTATGTACTAATTTGAGTTCAATATTGCATAAAAAGTCAAGAAGAAACCTCTAATTTTGAGTAAAATTTGTATTTACCTTTAGAACAATGCCAACGGGGTGGGGAGAAGATAGTGTTCTTTGACAGCTGAGGTGGGTTCTGCATCAGGCAAAGAGAAGAATTGTTTCTCCAGTTTCATAGACAGTAAGAAAGCGACAGGCGCATGGTGAGACAGGATGTCGTCCATGATGGTGGTGGGTTGATCTGCCCTGCTGTGGTTATACTCCCCCTCATTCACTCTCATCTTGCTGCTGTGTAGGGGGCTGCTTTTATCTTCTTCTCCCTTCAACATGACATTTCATGTATATTCAATCCTCATAAAGTTTCAACCCTTAAGAAGAGTTCCTGAAATGCATATCTCCAATCTATCTTGCAATACTGTGATCACTATAATTGACGGGGATTATTGGGCTTAAGTTGCATTTCACAGAATTGTAGTAAAGTGTAGCATAATGTACAATAACTTATTATTTAACAAATTAGAATCTAAATGAAGGCTATCATTTAAAAAAATATCTGCTTAAGCATTAATTTTAGTTTTATCTACTACAGTTGAGTATGATGTTCAGCCAAGCTGTTCACACAAACAGCAAGCTGCATGCATTGCAGAGAAATGTCAGCAGGAGTGCAAGTGCAAGCTGTATGGAACATGAACAGTACACTGACGTGAACTATCATCTGTGAAACACTAGTGAAAGTTGCACTCTAATAATTCCTGAGAAAAAAATATGCTCTATATTTCATGCCTCGTTTGTCGTGAAAATTGTATAAAACATTTTGCATACTTTTACACATAAAAATATTGTATATTATTATAATATAATAATATTATACATAAATTCACTAATAGTCAACACCAAGTTCAAGTTCCTGACTATGACAAATATATTCCAGCAGCTCTATAACAGGAGAGCACCAGAAAGTCATGGATTATTTATATTTAAAAAATAACTTGACAAACTGCAAGTGTTTTAGACAAAGGATTCTCCTTTGCTGCCATAGGTTGCGGCAGAGTATGTTTTTAGTATTCTTAAGACTTGAGAACTGTATGACGTGCTGAACATCCTCCTTCCTGTTGACAGAGTTTTGGGGGGTTTGAACTGCCATGTGGGGTCTGAGCAGCATCACGAACCTCTCAAGTACTGCCGCAATATGTATTTATGGTATTACAGTAAAGCAATTCAATTGTGAAAATATTAATGTAAAAAGACGATTAAAGCCATTTTAATATCAGCTACGTGAATGACTACGGTCCATTCATAAATGGAAGGAATGCATGTTTTTCTTTACAATGAACAGTAAGCTAAAGAAATAACTGGATTATTAAAAATGTAAATCGTAGACAGAATATTTATTTATTTAGATATTTTTTTTAACTTTGTGCCATATATTTGCATAATTTAATTTGTATGTTGCTTATTTTGATTTAGATTTTAATTTGATTGCAATGATGCTAGCTCTTTGCTTTCTAATAAAAGGCGCATGGAGACAAGTATGTGACCATTACAACCATATGTGTGTGTAATGCTGTGCAGTGATCATTCCAAAACCATGTTCATTGACACAGAACTAGTCACACACACACACATACACACACACACACACAAATTTTTTTTCTTTTACATTAACTTGCAGTAGTCTTGGAAGGCTTAGCAGCAGATTTTACATGGCTATGGGGTTTTGTGCCGGTTCAGCCACAAAACCATTAGTGTGGCTGTGAATGGATGTCAAAAGAGAATGCCTGGTGTGCAGTTGGCCAGTTCATCATAAAGGTGTTCAGCTGGGTTGAGGGAGGGCTCTGTGTAGACTATTTGACATCTTCCAGAGAAAATGCTATGGCACACAAAGACAATTTTGTGCTTCCAACTTTGGGCAAGGGACACATATGATGGACATATCTTTAGCCATAGCATATGTTTACATACAGATCAATATTCCATTCAATATATTATGTGACATCTGATAGCAACTGTTTGCACCAGAACTAGACTGTCAGAAAATTGGTCATCACCAGAATATAAAACATAACATTCTATAATTTGGGATACATTTTCACATCCCTAAAAAGTACGAAATTAAATGTCTTTTTCAATAGAACAAACCATGGATCAAATTAGTAAAAAGCAAATAAAAAATTTTTTACTACTCAGTTTTGTCCATTGTGTTCCAGATAAACTAGATGTCATTTCACTCATTTGATTAACCCTTAAAACTCTAGTAACACAGTAACACAGCATAGGTCAATGATGATAATATATAAATATATGCTTATATGGAAGCTTTGCAGGGAGGAGGGTGAGGGAAGCTTTAGACATCACGCTGCATTTGCATTTTTGGTTATTTTCCCTCTACCAGAATATAGGAATAATGTCGTAAAAATGTAGAGCACTCAAAATCAGCATATTATTATTATTATTATTATTATTATTATTATAAGTGTGTGAAAGTCATCCTACACAGGAGCCCCCTTGCTCCCTGCTTCTGCAAGAAAAAAAATATAAAAGACTGTAGCAGTGCGGGAGATCTATTAAAAGGAATGATTCACTTTAATATACAAGTGCTTTGATATACAAGCACGCTTCTGGGACGAATTATGCTAGCAATCTAACCTTTACCTGTAAAGTTTTATGGACTCTTGAGTCTATTCTGCCATATATCTGCCATGTTTTAAAAATAGATTTTTGATTGATTGATTTTTTTAATAAATATATTTATGTATAAATCTAATATGTTCAGCACTATCATTAAGGACAGATATGTCATGCACACTCGGTCCGCGACCGGCACTAGGACCCGGAAGTAATGCGGTCGTGAACCAGGAAGCATAAAAGGAGTAAACAAACCACGGCACATTGCTCAGTCATTGAGTTCGCCCATGCTGCGTCGGATTCGTTCATCTATTCGTGAGTACTCACTTTCTTGGGTTTGCTTTCAGATTGAGTGTGTGTTTATAGGACGCGGGTTAGATTGTGTCTTTCCCTTGCTCCCCTTTTGTGAGAGTCCTTAGGCTAAATCGCGTGATTATCCTGCCTATTCGTGTCACTCCGCGTTTGGGTTTACCATTCACGCTACAAAGGGCTAACCGCTAAAGCTACGTCTTCTGGTCATCTCAGGTTAGTTCTTGACAGAATGACTGAGCCATCCGCGGTGAACCCTTTCTTCCAGCCCCATCACTCACCAGACCCAACTCATCACCTTCACCATCGACCAACACCAAGAACAGCTGCAGTTTCACCTCACTCCCATCTCATCACCTCCTATCATGCTCGGTTATCCCTGGCTGCTACAGCATGACCCTCTCATCTCATGGGCACAAAACCGGATCCTCCAATGGGGGGGATGCCTACGGGCAACGGCTTGGACGTGTTCCAAGGAGTCCGAGGCCCCCGACGTCAACACCAACGCCATCCCACCCGAATATCGAGACCTGGCTGAAGCTTTCTGCAAGAAAAGAGCTACCCACCTACCACCTCATCGCCCATACGACCTGGCGATAGAACTTCAGCCAGGGTCTGTTCCCCCCCGCCGCCTCTACTCACTATCGGCCACCGAGACGCGAGCGATGGAGGAGTACGTCGCCGAGGCCCCGCGTCATGGTACCATCCAGCCCTCCTCCTCCCCAGCGGCCGCGGGGTTCTTCTTCGTAAAGAAGAAAGGGGGCGAACTTGGCCCATGTGTCGACTATTGGGGGCTCAATAAAATTACCATAAAAAACCGACACCCGCTGCCACTCACCAACTCTGCCCTGGACGCCTTCTCTGGTGCCACCGGGTTCACAAAGTTGGACCTCCGGAGCGCCTACAACTTGGTGCGTATCAGAGAGGGCGATGAGTGGAAGACGGCATTCA
>JAQMYG010000019.1:9176556-9193962 GCA_030014215.1 Clariallabes teugelsi | reverse complement strand
AAATTTTTAATGAGCTACTTTTTACTTTTACTTGAGTAGATTTTTGTAAGGGTAACTTTACTTGTACGTCAGTAAAAGTTCACTGAAGTAACAGTACTTTTACTTATGCACAAAATTTTATTACTCTTTCCACCTCTGGTAGTGTGTTACTTGAATGTTTAATGTTTATATATAAATTGCTCATGTTGATTATAGAACTGTTCCTCAAAGTGCAGGGTTTCTCTAAGCCCCCTGGTGGGTTGCGAAGGTACTGCAGATTTCAAATTTGACTGGCATTCTTAAACTTGACAAAGACTGGAATAGAGTAATGCTGTATTAGACACATTTAAAACAGACATCTGCCAAGTAAATAGACATCTGCCAAGATTCCTTGTCAATCAAACTTCTGAAGGGAAAAAAACAATGTCTTAATATGTTTATGTACATCCCTGACATGGTAATGTCACTATACTAAAACCTTTTAAAGCTGTTTAAATGAAATTTACAATTAAATGTGGATTATACTGCAAAGATAAACTAAAATGGTATTGTTTGGAATCTACTGCATTAAGGTAATCAAAACATTGCAGTCAGATACTTAACAATTATAATAAACTGGTTTAAGTTTAATATTAAAGTTAAAGTTAATATTAATATTAAAGTTAAAACACGAATTGGATCTATTTCCTTTATCCTATCCTTTATCATAAAACAGCAGTTAATTAGGACATTTTAACACTTTATAGTTAGTCAGACAACAAAAACACTTCCACTGTAGAACACTGTACGTCCTCATAATTAACACTTACAAGAGGACAATACTGCAGCAACACTGATTAAATTTAAGTACAGAACTTCAACAGACATACACATACACACATTATTTCTTTAAACCACTCCATTAAAGGCAGATGGTGATTGTTTCAGTATTTCAGTTTAGCAAGTGGATACGCTATCTGTTTTCATGAAATAGTATTGATTGATTTTGGGGATATTTTTCCAACACACTGAACGAGACAGATAACACTGGATCACTGAACACATCTGAACTCAGTACAATACAGTCAACATCAGGTACGTAGGTTTTGCTGGTAAGACAGAACTGTACTGCATGATATTTAAATGTGTGTTCTGATGGAGCCATACATACGAGAGTCCTGTCAATTTCCCTGAGCTACTGCAGTGACCCGGTCAAGCTGTGGTCACTGGGAAAACTGTGACTCATATTGGACAGACTGGCCATTAGAGACTTCACTTTATGTGCATAATAGTTCCTCAAGTTCACTGAAGGTACCTCCTTAATGTCTCCATTGAAATCGCAGCTTCTCATGGCAATCTCCAACTGTTTCTGCCTCTTATAAAACAAAGAGAACTTGTTGAAAATGAGTGTGATGGGCAGCACCACCACCAAAATGCCGGCAAGGATGCACGCTGAAGCAGTGAGTTTTCCTGCAATAGACCCTGGTACCACATCTCCATAGCCCACTGTAGTCATGCTGACTGTTGCCCACCACCAGCAGGCGGGGATAGTAGTCAGTCCATCATTTTCCTCCTTCTCAACGGTATAGGCCATAACAGAGAAGAATGACACCCCCACTGCTAAATAGAGCAGGAGCAGACCCACTTCCCTGTAGCTGTTTTTCAGTGTTGCTCCAAGTGATCTCAGGCCAGTGGAATGGCGTGCGAGCTTAAGGATTCTAAAGATCCGCATCAGCCTCAGAACCTGTGCTATACGTCCCAGGTTCTCCAATGTGGGACGCCTCTCAGCCACAAGATCAATCATCAGTGTAAGGTAAAATGGTAAAATAGATACCAAGTCGATTATATTTAATGGGTGCTCAAAGAAATGGAGTAGGTCTGGTGCAACAACGAACCTGACAACCAGTTCGAAAGTAAACCAGCCTATTCCGAAATGCTCCACCATCTCAAAACGGGGGTCTTCCTGAAGAAGGCCTTCGCTGTCCAGTGTAGCAAAATCACTCATGCTGTTCATGCACATGGTGGCTATGGAGCCAAGCACCACCAGAATAGAGAAAACACTAATGACCCGGCTGCACAGAGAGTAACCTGGATTGTCCAGTATCAGCCAAATCTTTCTTCTGATCCTCCCAAGCGGTTGCTTGTCAAACCTGGTCGCGTCACTATAGAATAATAAAATCTCATCAAAGGAAGAATTAGTGCTGCCCTCGTCACTTTTATCCTCCCAGTCCTCTTGGTATGGCTCCATTTTCCTGCAGTGGTAGGTGTTGCTGCAACAGGAGTCGATGAAAAAGTCATTGATCCCCCAGTATTCGATTTCCTGGCTGAATGAGAAAATGCAGAGTTCTTCCATCACATGCAGGCGGCCTGTGTTATAGAAATTCAAAACATAGGGGAAAAGTGCAGGATTTCGGTCAAAGTAGAACTCCCTTTCAGCGTCATCGTAGTCATCGCACAGCTCCAGGATGGATTCCTTTGACTGGCATCGCAGCAAACGGGCAAGTCGTGTTTCAGGGAAGCGAGACAGGATGCTAGAGAGCAGTCTCCTCTTGAAGCCTCCTACGTTAATGCGTATGGCGCCGTTCTCGGTATTAAACACGTTTAGATCATTGAGCGTGTGTGCAAACATGTCTTGATCCTTTTCGCAAATCATGCAAGCTTTTGTGCAAACTGACAAATTACTGTAGGATTATTATCTCACTCGGGGCTTCAGTCTACACTAGCATTCAGAGCTGAGAGTTATGAAACTCAGTAAAGAGCTGGGCATTTCACTGGGGAGGTTTCACTCCTGGGTGTTTTTGCGCGCGCAGCGGATGATCAGCCCTTAAAACGTCGTCCAGTGGTGGCACACACGTCATTGTCCCAAGTGTTTAATTAATTAATTAATTGATTGATTTGATTCACTCACTGTTTGAAACGATCCTTATTTCGACTGCGGGAAAACAGCACAGAGTGATTCCAGTAAGAGTCATGAGTTGAGATTTGGGGATGATGAAGCGCACCCCTCCCAGACCCTCCGCTTTACGCCCTCCAGACGAGTCGATGTCTGTGCGGATTATGAGACAGACAGAGGGGTTTCCTTTCCTTCCCGCAGCACAGAACCAAAACACCAAGCCGTCTCCTTTTTAATGCTGATCAAATTTCTTAACGCGCACAAAAGAAAACGTCCCTCCTTAAATGTCTCGCGCTCTTTGTCTGTGATGGAGGAAGTCACTGCGGATTGCTGTCACTGCGCGCGCCCGCGTGCTGATGTTCCGATAGGGACAGATCCACTAAAAGCGCTCCAGGGGTGCGCGAGCCGCCGCTGCCAATTCACTATGGCGACAGCAAGGAGAAAAATGTTGCTCATCATCCGAGCTATTGTTGTATTACTCTATACAACTACAGTCTCTCTCTCTCTCTCTCCCTCCCTCCCTCTCTCTCTCTCTCTCACCCGCCCCATGGCGAATTAGGGGGTGATCATTTTAATTAATTGATTACTTAACTTGGTACTATCTCTTTTCAGAAAGCAATTTCACATATCATCATCATCATCATCATCATCATCACTATTATTATTATTATTATACATCTCAGATCAGTTCAATCAGTTCATACGTTTAGAGCTCAATCATATTTTTCCCAGTTTCAAGGACTCTGCACATAATAGCCTCAGACTCTTGCTCCTGGCTGACATGAATGAAACCTGATGTGCTCTTCCGCTGATGAAGGCCATTTCCAGTGCAGTGAAAAAGTATTTGATTACTGATTTTTTTTTTTTTATTGTCACAATTAAATGATTCAGATCATCGAACAAATTTTAATAATACACCGGAGTAAATGCAGTTTGTAAATGATGATTTTATTTATTGAGGGAGCAAAGCTGTGCAAATCTGCCTGGCAGATATAAAAGGGGAAAAAAATATTTCCTCTAAAACCCAATAACTGATTGTGCCACCCTTAATGGCAACAACTGCAAGCAAGCACTTGCGATAACTGGAAGTCTTTCACATCTCTGTGGAGGAATTTTGACTCTTCTTTTCAGAATTGTTTTAATTCAGTCACATCGGAGGGTTTTCAAGCATGAACTAAGGAATGAATGAAGGACATCGATCAGAGACTTTGACTAGGCCATTCCAAAACCTTTTTTTTTTAATGATCCATTCAGAGGTGGATTTGCTGGTGTGTTTCGGATCATTGTCCTGCTGCATAACCCAAGCGCACTTGCGCTTGAGATAACGAACTGATGGCAGGACATGCTCCTTTGGGATTTTCTGGTAGATCACAGAATTCATGGTTCAATCAATTATTGCAAGTCATCCAGGTCCTAAAACTGCAAAGCAGCCCCTGACCACCACACTACCACCATCATGTTTGACTGTTGGCATGATGTTCTTTTAATGAAATGCTGTATTAATTTCATGGTTGATGTAACAGGATGCACACCTATTTAAAAAGTTCAACTTGTATCTCATCAGTCTCCAGAATATTTGCCCAAAAGTCTTGGGGATAATCAAATGTTTTTTGGCAAATGTGAGATGTTCCTTCGTGTTCTTTTGTTCAGCAGTGGCTTTTGCCTTGGAACTCCCCCATGGATGCAATTTTTACCCAGTATCTTTCTTATTGTTGAATCATGAACACTGAACTTAACTGAGGCAAGTGAAGCCTGCAGTTCTTTAAATGTTGTTCTAGGTTCTTTTATTAGCTCCTGGATGAGTCGTTGTTGTGCTCTTGGAGTAATTTTAGTAGGCTGGCCATTCCTGGGAAGCTTCACCAAGTTTAATCCATTTGTGGATAAAGGCCTTCATTATGGTTCAGTGGAGTCTCAAAGCCTTAGAAATGGAACCCTTTCCAGATTGATAGATGTAAATTACTTTGTTTCTCATCTGTTCTTGAATTTTTGATCATGTTGCTTTTTGAGATCTTTTAGTGTCCTTTATTTTGTCAGAAAGGTTCTATTTAAGTGAGGTTTTAATTCAACAGGCCTAGCATTTAAGTGAGACAAACCTTGAAAAAAAAATTCAGGAAGAGCGCAAATACTTTTTTTCAGCATTATATCTCAAGATTTGATGTTTTGTGCATACTGCTTTCTGCTCACCACTGATGTAAAGAATACCAATTTGAGTTACTATAGTCTGTCAGCTCTCACCAGCCTGGTCATTGTCCTCTAACCTCTCTCATCTGCATGGTGTTTCAGGCTGCAGAACGGATACTGTTTTTTCAGCATTCTTTGTAAATTCTAGAGGCTGTGAAAAACCCACTGTGAGAAACCTTATCATCAGGAGCTCACCAGTTTCTGAAATACTCAAACCAGCCAATTTGGCACTAACCACCTACAATGGTAAAATTCACAGGGATCACAGTTTTTTTCCAACCGATTCTGATGTTTGATGTTCTGTTAACTGAAACTACTGGCTTGTCTCTATATTAATGTATGGGTTGTGCTGCTGCCACATGATTGGCTGAGTGAATAGCTGCATGAATAAGTAGGTGTACAGGTGTTCCTTTTACACGAGACAGTGAGTGTATATTACAGATATTTGTTAAATGCCTTAGTAATATGAGGCATTAATTAACAGGGACAGACTCGGATATAAAAGCAGCCCAGGAAATTGACTTAGAGAGCAATCTAATGCAACTATCTTGTGAATACACTGCATCCACTGGCAGGGTTGTCTCAATAACTTTAAAAAAAAATTAACAAGCAGTACATCTCAAACACAATTTATGTTACAATGCAGGAATGCCTTTTTGCCCCGTGGTGGTGGAGACGGAGGAGCACCCTAACTGTGCTCAGCAGAAGCATTGCGCGAAGGAGAATAAATGGAGCATGATCAACAAGTAGGGTCTGAGCATTAAGTACATAATGGGGCACCTCCTTTCCCTCTGATGTCATCATGCCCCACTACAGTAGTTCCACCATATAAAGGATGGCAACTTATGAATCACTCATTGGTAACCGGCACATCATCCATTCCAGTTTGAGGTGGTCCACAGTCTGTGGACATTGGTAGTGGCTGATTACTACTCCTACCAAGATGTGGGAGGTAGTTGGCTCTGGAGTGTGTGTGAGCTATTTTAGAATAACATTATGGAAATTAAACAAATTGATTGAACAGCAATGAGATTGACAGTTTTGTACAACATGATCTGGTGACTGAGGAGGCCATTTGAGTACAGTGAACTTATTGTCATGTTCAAGAATCCAGTTTGAGATGATTTTACCTTTGTGACATTGCACATATCCTGTGATTATATAATGATATACATTGTCATCAGGATTTTCTGTTAGAACTGTTTCTGTTTCCATTAGTTATAGCAAGTTGTCCAGGCCCTGAAACTGACCTTAACTAAAGCAAGTGATTCATGTAGTTCTTCAAATGCTGTTCTGGATTCTTTTATGAGCTGCTGGATGAGTCGTCGTTATGCTCTTGGAATAGTTTTGGTAAACTGGCCACTCCTGGGAAGGTTCATCACTGTTCCAGGTTTTATCACACTTTTTCACAAATACGTTTTCACAGCACTGTACAGTTCTGTAAATTTTACAAAGGCACACACAACACATGTGCCCCCCCCCCCCCACCCCTCCCCATGCTGACTTTTCATGGCCACCCCTACCTATTCTAGAATATACAGGCCAAGGACCATCTTCTTAGGTGCACAATTAGTCGCTCCAGGTAGGAGACATACAGCAGGTTAAACAGTGGGCATCCCTACCAGCTGGGAAAATTGGCCATTATTGTGAACACAGCTGAATGCCCCAGTGTAGAGAAGGGGGATGAGAAAGTGAAACTTCTCCCTAAGAACCATTGCACACGCAAGCATTGTAGAGTTACAATGGGATTATTAACCTGCTTGATGGCCCTTTCTTAGTCACGTTTTAGCATGATTCTGACTGTACTGATATATAATGTCACAACACACACACACACACACACACACACACACACACACACACACACACACACACACACACACTGTAAGTGTAGTTGTGGTAGGCACAGGATGAGGCAATGAAATAATAGCTCCAGTGTGATAGAAGTTAATGGACAAACCCCCATCCAACAGATTCTGCCCAACCAACAGTGTTGTCCCGCCCCCCTCCCCCCCACGTTCCTTAACCTCAAGTCCTACAGAAGTACAGATCCCTATTGTCTGTTCATGCACAAAGACTCAGTTTGTACACACATGCATTTCTCTCTGTCAAAGACCTCTAGCACAGTCCTACCAGCAAAACCGTAAGAACCCTGGTGCAAAGGAACAGCATCCTTAAAGGTAGTGATTTTATTTTATTAGATTAACAAAACATCTTCCAAGTGACTTTGTTATGAACATAAATGTGAATAGTTTGTTTATCGATTTTGTGCTGCGCAGTTTAAAAGCTTTTTAATTCAGCCCTTGTGCTTTATGTAGTCAAGTATTAATTGCAGCTATGCCTCAACACAAAGCAGTCACAGTTACATTGCTGCTGTTCTCTTGAATGTATGTTCACTGTTACTTTTATTTACAACACAGTGTGTAGAGAAAGGTTTATTCTCTTCTTATGCATCTTGGGAGCTTCACCTGAATACTCACCATGGAGGTAAACACGAGTTACAACTTAAAGTACCAGTTGAACAGCTATATTGTTTGTTCAGCCTACATTTTAAAAGTCTAATGAGAATTAGAACATGTGAACTTGCTAATTACAGACCAAGATCAATTTAGCTAGCTGTACTAAAACTTAACCTTGAGCTTAATCTTAACCATTAATTAAATCTTTCCAGGATATTGCCTCTGAAATAAGTTTACTGATGACTTTAGCACCATTGTTGGACTGAAATATTTGAATATTAAACTCTTTTTTAACTAACAATCATAAAAAATAACAAAACGTCAGAATGATGGAATATACTTATGATCAAGAGTTTATAATCACTAGATCGTGACTTCTTTAATAATCACAATTATTACGATTTTTAACATTATTATATTAATAAAGACAGCTAATCCGCTGAGATTATACCAGATACTAATTGCTTCTTTCCGAAGATTCTTCAGATCTGTGTCTGAAAGTTTTAGAAATGTAATGGTTATTTCCCCAAGTTTTGGGTTAATTGAGATTCTATTAGAATAGGCTGGGTCTGTTATTGTACAGAAACTTGTGCTTTTGACCTTCAGCTGAAGTAGTCTCATCTGGTATTTGGTCCGTGTGAAATTTGCTGAAACTGACTACTGATGGAAGGGGAAAACAGAGGCTGTGTTGGCTAAAGCAATTTTTTAAAGGCCAACCTGAAGTGGGATGGACAGTAAGCATCTCTCACTGGGGCTCAGCTTACTTTATTTCTGTAATTCTAAGCCTGTTTCCGTTCTTTCTCTCTCTGCTTTTGAAATTGCCAAAACAAATCCCTGACAAATTCAACTGTCAATGCCATGCTTATCTTTGGTGCTTTTATTCTG
Source organism: Clariallabes teugelsi (assembly GCA_030014215.1). Taxonomy (NCBI): domain Eukaryota; kingdom Metazoa; phylum Chordata; class Actinopteri; order Siluriformes; family Clariidae; genus Clariallabes; species Clariallabes teugelsi. Next base: position 9,185,586 of record JAQMYG010000019.1, on the reverse strand, counting down.
TTAAAGGTTCTATTGAATCTTCAGACCACAATGATTTTACAGGGATGTTATGTTTCCAGACTTTTTCAAGTTCTGTAATGGTGGTAACAATGTTTGTCTTTTTAATCCAGGCCACCGTTTTAGACTTTAGGATAAGCAGATAACTAATAATGAACTGTTCGCTCTCAGTGTCAAGCTGTATGTATACTTATGTTGCATGACTTAATGTGTCGTTTTGAACTTAATTTAACTCACAATACCCAGTGCCCTTTTTTTTACACTGTACACTTTCTTGTGTTGGATCAGGGCCCTTCTTGGTAATTAATTGATGAGCATGAGGATGTATGTCTATGGCAGCATACAGAAGACAAACTGGTGATTAAGTCACATCATTTGACCCAATGGCATCCAGGAAGGGACCAGTTAAACTTATACCAGTTCACAGACATCTCAGTCTCCTGGCTGGTCATTATAGCCACTCTTAAAATGGTAGCCAGTATTGGGTTAAACTCGGTGGCTTAACAAAACATCACCCTTACTTTAAATCAGCTCTTTCTCCCATTAGTCACCAGTGAATTCTGGTTGGAGTTCTCATCACATCGAGGACACTAACTGCCACTGCCAATATGGTCTGCATAAAGATTCATTTGATAACTGAGAATAGTTTCACTTAAAACAGGAACATGGCACATATACAAACATGTTGCTGTGATTGCAATTGTTCTGGTGGTTTTGGGGCTGAGATTCACACAGTTTGCATCAAAGTTTCCATTAGTGAACAACTGGTAACCTAAACAAAGGTTGCTTTTCATGTTAACTTAAACATAGTTTCACAAGGGATTTATATATGGACATACTTAAACTCAGGATGGGTTCCCTTTTCAGTCTCAAGGATTCTCCCTCATGTCATCTCAAGGAGTTTTTTTCCTTGCCACTTTCATGTCATTACAGACAAACTGAACAAGACATAAATCTGTTTTTAAAATGTAAAATTTCTGTAAAGCTGATTTGCTACAATGTTACTCACTGAATACTTGACACACTCACATGCATACTAATTGGAATCATTTACTTTCTCTCTGGCTGAACATAGAGCTTATTTGTCTTTGATTGGAAACATTAAGGGTTTCTTCTGTTCACCTGAAAATTGCATTTACCAAAACACATTTTTTTTTATGAATTATTTTAAGAATTGCAACTTAGTATTGTCATGCAATGCTATGTTACCAGCTAGTATGCATGGAGTATCATGTTGATTTTTTTCAGATATATATCCTAGGGATTCTCATTGCAATATGTGGCAATCTTCTCATCAGTATTTCATTAAACATCCAGGTGAGTGTGGCTTTAGCTGAAAATGTATAGAGCTGCCTAGATTCTAGTAGATAACTGCTAGTATCTGACTGCTAACTACTGCTCTCTCAACAGAAGTACACTCACACACGTCAGTCCCAACAAGGCACCAAGCCATACTACACCAGTCCACTGTGGTGGTGTGGAATCCTACTGATGGGACTTGGTGAACTTGGTAACTTTGCTGCATATGGATTTGCACCAGCTTCCCTCATTGCTCCTCTTGGCAGTGTTTCTGTCGTTGGTAAGCGCTACCGCCTTTCTCAGCGAATATCAATGAATTGAGGCAGTAGTGTTGGCCATCTCGCACATGTGCCAAACATTGCCATTTTGCTCCTTCTTATTCACAGGCTTCTGTAAGCTTTAAATGAATTAATATAAAAAAGTTTTATTTATATAGTGTATTTAACCACAATTGGCAGCATCCTGTAGCTAAAGCATTAGCACTGTGGCCTCCTACTTCCAGAGTTGAGAGGTCGATTCCTACTTCAGGGTACATGGGTGCATGTTATCTCCGTGCTTGGTGTTTTTTTCCCTTTTTCCCTCCCACCGTTCAGAGACATACAAATTAGATTAATTGGTGTGTGTGTGTGTGTGTGTGTGTGTGTGTGCGTGTGCGTGTATGTGTGTGCCCTACAATGGATTGGCACCCTGTCCAGTGTGTACCCTACCCTGCCTTGTGCCTTTAGTTTTCTGGGATAGGCTTCAGGCCCTCAAGACCCTGTACAGGATAAGTGGTATAAAAGTTTAATTATTAATAAATGAATGAATTTAACAACAATGTGAAACTTTAAAAAAGGTATGTACTTTGCTGTATGTATAGTACATACTACTCTTATATAAAACAAATCATAAAATCATAAAATTAAGCAGTGACCTGCTAATTATTCAGCTAAAGTAACATTTATATTGCAGCGAAGTGACAACATTGAAAAAACAAGCTGGTTATACATAAGTTTTCAGTTAATGTCCCACAATTCCTGCTTGTTATCAAGTTTTTGTGTGAACACTTAAAAATCATCTTCTTTCTTAAATGTATCTGATACATTAACAAATCTCAGATCAAGCTCATTTTACTGATACAGTGTTCATGTAACAAAACCTTCAATGCTGTGTTAAATAATAAATTACACTTTATTATTAACCTAGCTAGTAATAACCTGTTTGGACAAAACTATCTCAGAACCATCGCATTGGCAAAGATAAGAAATATAAATTATGTTGATCAAATACAGTTAACAAAGTCAACTTTAACAAGCTGATGATTTCAATTTATACATATTTTTCACATATTTCATACTCATTTTCCTAATTTTCTTTTGATTCTGTAAATCTTTTTTTTGCAACAATGACCACTGTTAAAAGCACTATATAAATAAAATTTAATTGAAATTTAATAGAATTGAGTTATATACTGCTTGTTCAGCTAATGAATATATGCAAACTCAGAATTTTAATGCTTATGTTTTGATGCTTAGGCCAAATTGTGTAAATGTACAATTAGTTTGAAAAGCAATGCTTTTAGCAGAAAAATGTTCTTTTTTCCCCCTTTTATTTATTTATTTAATTTAAAAGTTAAAAGTTAGGCGGCACAGGGGCTTAGTGGTTAACTCAGTCGCATTGCACTTTCAGGGTTATGCAGATTAGGCCTTTCCAAATGCGCTGTGTTTTGTGAATGAGCGTGTGAGTGTCCATGTATGGATTGGCACTCTGTCCAGGGTATACAGGATAAAGCGGTATAGGCAATGAGATGAGTTAAGTTAATAGCCATAGTAAAATCTCACTTTCTTTACCCAAAAAAGAAAACAAACAAATTGTTTTTATAAGTAACACCTGCTGTAATAATAAGATAACCCACAAGAAAAATATTCCCAAACATGAAGAACCTAGAATGGATGACAGAAATTTAACATGTAAAACAATTGATTTGAAACTATTGACTTAGTTTAGCCAGGGGAGCAGACACAGTCTGAATAAAGTGATGACTCAGCTAGCAGATGGTCAGTTTAACTGTTTAAAGCAGGCAAGCAGTCAATTTATCCTGAATCACTACAGCAATCAAGATTTGATTAAAGAGTAGACTTTATATTAATTAAAAAAAATAGCATTTACTATTTAGGAATTAAAAGAAATTATTAGTTTATGAATTCCCTCCATTTGCAAACGCACAAAAGTAATTGGACACGCGACTAAAAAACTGCTTCTATGGCCAGTTATAACCTTAGTTTCTTAGTTACTTTTATGACATGGTAAGCAAATCAAAGGTCTGTACAGATCGCAACTGATAACAATCCAAAGAAATATTGATGTGAAAGTCTACAATCAAGAGACAGTTTCATAAATGTTAATACTGTAGAAAGTGTGTTTCTCAAGCTATAAACCACTACTGATATGACAAGATAGAAAGTGCAAAATTTACTGTGCTAAGGGTTTTTTTTTTTTTTTTTGCTAAAAGCATAATGTATTGGAATTGGCATGTACACCTAGTTCACTGGTATTTATTGATGATTGCTTATAGAAGTAATAGAAAAATTGTGTATTAAGTGTTAGTGTATTCATGGTATTGATGGATAATAACCCAAATTGTACAAAAGCAACCCTAGCCAAACAACTGAATGTCTTTAATTGGTCGAGTCAATTACCTCACTTCAACCCAATTGAGCGTACTTTTCTCTTACTGAACACAAAACTGAAGGTACTATATCTCTCTCTCCCTCTCTTTCTCTCTTTCTCTCTCAGCAAGTGCTGTAATCTCTGTTGTTTTCCTGAAAGAGATCTTACGAGCCTCTGATGTGCTGGGTAGGTTCTACAAGCTTTTTTCATATTATGAGTGAGCATAATGCAAATTTCAAAGCTTACATTAAAAATAATTTTTAAAAGCTTTAAAAAATGTTCATGCTCTGCAGCGGCCTATATTTCTAGTGTCTCTGGCTTGTCTATAGGCGGTGTTCTCGCTCTAACTGGTACATACCTGCTGGTGACCTTTGCCCCACACTCTGCCCCCCATGTGACAGCCAACATGGTGGAGCGCTGCCTCATCAGCTTGCAGTTCCTCATCTACTTTGTATGTCTCTTTAGTTGACCATGCGGCACTGGATGCAAAAATTACAATAACAATGCTCTCTTTAACTCTAATGTCAGAATCCTGGAAAATTTATTGTATGTAAAACATACTTGACTAAGGAGGACTAAGTTATTGCTTTAAGATTGTCAAACGGTCAATATAGTTATATTTTTAATTCCTGTGCCATATCTTACATTATTCTTTGTTTTTGTTGTGGCAGTAAATTGTGAGATTATAGCCATGTGCATAGAATGGTTAATAATCTGTCTTTCTCTTAATCTCTCCTATAGTTTACTGAAGTGGTTTTGTTTTGTATCCTACTCTACCTGTACAAATGCAGGAACATGAAGCACATTGTTATTGTGATGCTTCTGGTGGCTCTACTGGGTAAGAGTGTGCACATCTCACATTGCCAATAAACATACTGTATGTGGCCCGTCATTCATTTCTAAAGAGGATTTTGAAAAAAAAAAATGTGTATGTATTTCAGCCTCTGTGACTGTAATCACGGTAAAAGCTGTGTCTGGAATGATCACAGAGACAATTCGCGGGAGCCATTTACAGCTCACATATCCCATTTTCTACATCATGTTTGTCATCATGGTAGTCTCATGTGTGTTCCAGATTAAGTGAGTTTGCAAGATTATTTTCCATTCTATTATATACTAAATTATATAAATTAGACATAAATTATTTTATTCTTGCTTTATTTTATTTGTTTTATTATTAGAGCCTTGTCTTTTATTCATGTGTCATGAGTCATGTGTAAAAGTTAAGTCCCACTTTTTGTAATTCTATGTGTTTTTGTGCAAAAACATAATAAAAATCACATGATCGTACTGGATCTCAATATTAAGCAATTACAATATCAGACGAACAACAACATATAACTATTTTCACCATGCCATTATTTATTTAACAACAATGAAGCCAAAGTCAAGAAAAAGACATGTGGGAAATATTAAGTACCTCCTTACTGCTTTCTCTTAAATCCTTTGAAAGCAGTAAAGGAGTACGTAGTATTGCCCGTAAAGATATAAAGACATAAGCAATGAATAGAGAGAAGCAATTGATGTTGCACATCAATATTATAAAACCCTTCCCAAACAATTTGGAGTTCACCGTTCTAAATTGAGAAAGGTTATTCACAAGTAAAAATGGATTCAAGACAGTTTACAATCTTCCCAGGAGTGGGCGTCCCATCACATTCACCCCAAGGTCAGACCATTCAGAGAGGGGGGAAAAAGCCCATGACAGCACAATTAGAAGAAGACTGACAAGTATGGTTTGTTTGCAAGGGTTGGCAAGGAAACCCTTTTTTATCTAAAATTAACATGTAAGCACAACTAAGCTGTTTGGCGATGTTTTGCAAAAACCAAAGCGCATTAGTATTCTAGGGGTAAATGTAAGGCCATCTGTGCAATATTGAAACTTTGCCGGATTTTTTCTCAGTTGCATACCAGTAAATCTACATCAGAATGCTTGAAAAATAAAAGAATCACGATTTTGCCCTATGAAATGGCCTGTTCAAAGTCTAGATCTCAACCCAATAGAAATGCTGTGGTGTGACTTCAAGAGAGCTGTGCATAGGCAAATACACTGAATCAATGTTGTAAGAAAAAGGGACCAAAATTATGATTACTTCAAGTTATTGCTGCAAGTTATTGTACCTAGTATTGCCCACATGTTTTAACTTTTTTATTTTTGTTAAACAAATAATGGCATGGTGATAAAAGTTCTACGTTTTGAAATCTGCTACAATCAGATGATTTTTTTTTATTGTGTACACAAAAACACAAAATTAAAAGAATGGGTGCTAACTTTTTTAATGTGGTTAGACCACCTAAATTTTTTTAATGGGTTGAAAATGAATTACTGTGATTTGTTCATTATGTTCCACTTCTTTAAGGTTTCTTAATGAAGCTATGAAGATGTTTGATGCGACAGAAATTGTTCCTATCAATTTTGTTTTCTTCACAGCAAGTGCTGTAATAGCAGGTACTACTTTATTTTTTCATTAATCAACATAATTTTAATATATGTCTTACATGGGTACAGTATAAATAACATTATAAATCACAGTATGACTTTAATATAAAAAATTGAAATAGTGTTGGTATCCTTTAACTAATATACTGTATTTCTCAATGTCTTCATCTAAAAATATTTCAGTGAGGATATGAAATTGTTCCTCAATATTAAAATAAGAACTCCAAACTGATAGATTTTGTTTCCTTTTAGGGATTTTATTTTATGAAGAGTTCTATGGTTTATCACTGATATACATCATTATGTTTGTGCTTGGGTAAGCATTGAATTAAAAATTACAGTGCATGTAAATACTTTTTTGTCCATTATACAGGTATATGGAGATGATATGCCTGTGTATTGACTAAGCATGCTTTTCATTTTAGGTGCTTGTTAGCATTTACTGGAGTGTTTCTGATTGCTAGGACACGACCTAAAATCAAAATGGACAGTGTCTTCATCTCTATGGGTAAAATCTCAGGTACATTCATAAAAGAAAGCCAAAAGTCTATTTCATGGTTACTCGAATGCTCATCCTTAACAGTGTCGTGTGTTTCCCAGGTAAAAGCAGCACTGCTAACATAAAGCCAGAGACAAAGGACAATAAATATGGAGGTCTGGCTTCCAAACTTGTGTGCAACAGTGGAACGCAGCAGGATGACTCTTAGAGCACCACCTTCTGGAATAGTTACATGTAGGACATATGCTCATGTTTAAACTTCCTTCTTTACATGATCATTCAAAATGACCACACAGCCAGGTCCATAAATTTGGGAACTTTTTTCCCCCTACACATTGAATCTGAAATGAAACACTCAAGATGTAAGTGAAGTCAAAACTTTCAACTCAAGGGGTTTGACAAAAGTGTGGCATTAACCATTCAGGAATTATAGCGGTTTTCATGCACACACTCCATTTTGGGGATTTATAAATAATGTAACATTGCAGTCTAAGACTGCCTGAAGTCTGGAACCCATGGACATGACCAAATGCTGAGCTTTCTCCAGTGAAGAAAGAATACCTTGTTTCTTTGTCTTGGGTAACTTTCACTATTTTTTTTCTCCATACTTTTCTCTTCCCATCACAGTTTTCTGGGAAAGTCTAATGTGACCTTTCTGCCCTTGAGCATTACCAGTGGTTTGCACCTTGTTAAACCTGTATTGACCAGAGACTTTGACAATGACACTCCCACCTCCTCAAGAGTGTACTTGACTTGGCTCTAGTGGACAGCTACTGTATCAATTACAAATGTAACACTCAGAACTATGTACTTCCAGGGCTTTAATCTACTTGATTAATCATGAGTAATGAGGGAACAGGCTACATCTGGGCATGTAACTGCTTTTCAGTGTATGTGAGTGTGAATGAAAATTGCTGTAATTGATGAAAAGCAGTAATTCCTGAACGGCACACTTTTGTCAAACCCCTTGAATTAGTTGAAAGTCTTGACTTGGCTCACATCCTGTTTCATTTTAAATTCAATGTGGTGGTGTACAGAGGCCAAATGCCAAAACTTATGTTTGTTCCAAAACATATGGACCTGAATGTAGAGCAGACTAGATCAGCACTCTTACACTGACGTGCGCAGTTCTGATTGGAAAAAGCTAAAACATATTTGTAAGATATATTTATTGCAGGAGTAAAGAAGAGGCCACTTTAATTTAGAATAATCTATATTAACATCTTAATTCTAATAGTTTATTTAAGGGATGTTTTTTATTTGTTATATTATTGTGTTATTCTGTAATAAACTATGATAGTAAAAAAAAAAAAAAAAAAAAAAAAACACTTTCCTGGTTATTGTTAAAATGTAACAAAGTTTATCACTGTGAAAAATGGAACCACAATGATGGAAGTGAATTTTGAAAAGCACTTCATTTTGATAGCCTGCCGTGATCTTAAGTCTATTAATAAACCAGGATTAACACTTCAAAATTTGCATTTTATGATTTTGACAGTGACACCATAGAACACCTATATTAATGTAATTTGATTTATTAAACACATGGGGATAGAAGTCTATCAGTTTAGCAGTGTCCAGTAGTGTCCCCAGAACCCAAAAAGGTGTGTTATTTATACCCAAGATGTTACAAAACCCTTCTACTGTAAGGGATCACTTGCTGTTTAGCCAAGGATTTAAATTGGTATTTGGAAGGTAGTTGAACTCTGACAGTGATTAATGATTGAGATGGAAGGTTCAGTTTTAATCTGATCTTATAGCACAAGACACATTATTGTGTCAAGACAAATACATATGTCAAGACACATCATCTGGGATAACATGCAAGACAAACTAAACATTGCTACCTACTGTATAGTAATCACCAAGACCACAAACTAGCTATATATACACATCTGAACTAAAAAACAGAGCTGGTTATAATGAGGACTTATTTAAAGGTCCTGTAAGATAGAATGCTTGTGTCACAATGTGCTCCTTGGCTAAAAATCAATTTTAAAGTTTGACGTTTCATTTTACTCGCTTTTTCCTGAGCAGAGGAATGTGTTTTGTTTAGCCTCATAGTGACCTTGTTGTTGTTAGTTGCGAAGTCGTGTTCGACCCATCGCGACCCCATGGACCATGTTCCTCCAGGCCTTCCTGTCCT
>JAQMYG010000019.1:9151664-9168112 GCA_030014215.1 Clariallabes teugelsi | reverse complement strand
TCTGTCGCGATTCTTTTCAAAGGTAAAGTGCAGGTTCATTTGTTTTATTTTTACTTTACAGCAGTGATTCCGTTTTTTAAAAATTCCGTTTTTAAAAAATCGTGTGTTTTTAAAAAATGTATTTGGTTTACGAGTGTTTTGGAATACGAGCCCGCTTCCGGAATGAATTATGCTCGTACCAAGGTTCCACTGTATATATTTTGCATATCTATGTTTTTTGTGTTAGTCCATTTTTATTTTATTATTATTATTATAATAACAGCTCAAGGAGCAACATGTTTGTGCAATTTCTAAAGATTTTAGTTCTGTTTTTGAATAAAGGGGTGGAAATTAATGCTTTTCTTGTTGGTTTGTTTTTAATCCGATTCATCGATTAATCGAAAAATAATCGACAGATTAATTGATTATTAAAATAATCGTTAGTAGCAGCCCTATTTGAATGTTTCGATGTAGGGCACTTTCTGTACAAGGATAAGACATTTGTTGCACTAGGAACAAACATCCTTCTACAAAACACAGCCAAACATCTGTGCCAAATTTACATACCCTCCTTTTACTCGCTAAGCATCAAGGGGAAGCTTCTGAAGTAATTTGCCTATGTTATGTTCTTTTTATTACTGTTATTATTTTCTTAAAATGTTCTTATTATGATTTAGCTTTTTATGTCATTTTTGCCCAAGACATTTGATTGTTCGATAGTCCCAAAATGTTTCAGTCAGTTCCTTTTGATTACCAGCTTTCTGTACTCGGCCCCTGCCTGGTTACTGAACATGTGCCTTCAGGCAGAGCTCTGAAGCCCCAGCGGCTCTGGATGTTATTTAGTTACACCCTAAAACCAAAACATCTGAAAAAATGGACATTTGTATTAACAATTTTAGATGTACTAGTTTTATGATGAATTACCTAAATGAATATATACCTAAAAAGATTTATCTTTTTTTAACTTCTTTTTTGAATACTGACTATGTTGTACTATATGATACTCAGGAGTATACATCACCTGCCTCTACATCTAACCCAGTTTTTAACCAGCAAAAAGGCCTGCTCACATTCTGATCCACTGCAACCGCTGGGAATAGAAGGTTATGAAAAGAGAAAGGTAGCTCAAGGCACGTACACTTACAGCTTTGCTGAGGGAAATGGATTTGCCCAGACATAGTGCTGAGCCCAGGCCCAGACTTGAGAAGGCTTTATTTCTGTTGCAGAAAGTCTCCCACATTCCCTCCCCCTCTCCTCTTCTTATACTCACACACACACATACACACACACACACACACACACACACACACACACACACACACACACACACACACACACACACACACACACACAAAACAGCATTGATAATCTTTTCCATCAGCTTTTAGATTTCAAACCTACATAGTTATATGGCTGTGGCATGGAACAGTAATATTAATATGCTCATTTGGAACTGTATCAAAGTTTAAATTTATAGCTTTACTCCATATAACCCACATAGACTGAACGCTGCCCAAGGCCAATTCTTTGTTTTTTTTGTTCTTTTTTAAAAATTTTATTATACATAAGACATTTTTGTTTGACACCAAACCTTCAGCTTTCAGTGCTAATATTTACATCCAAATCTGTTTGCACCTTTTGCTGTGACCATTTTCCCCCCAAGTTAGCAAAAGTATTGGAACACAACTGACAGGTGGTTCTTGCTGACCAGATGTACCGTTATAATGAATTGTTTAAATATCAGATATGTTCAATGATTAACAAACATACAAGAAATGGCCGCGTCATATCGTGTTTAGAAGTGGCTGTTTTGTAAAAACTAATAATTTTATAAAATTTTTAATCCAGGCTTACAGTAAATTCAGACAGAATGGCTGCCAAACTTTCTTTTTTTTTTTTGCATATTTGTCACACTTGAATCATTGAAATCTTCAAATAAATTGAACCATATCTTTGTTAGACAGTTCTATTTAAGTGATTTATTGGGTGATTTAAACAGGTCTGGCAGTAATCAGGCCTGGGTGAGGCAAGTGAAATTTATCAACTTTCCAAAAATCCCAGGGGGAGTTAGTTTTGGACATCTTTTCCCCTTTAATAAATACAATCATCATCATTTAGTGAGTGTTCACCTTGGGTCCGAGAAAGGTCAGGTGTAATTTTTCCACGTTTTGCAGACAAAGATATTCTTGGGTCATCTACAGTCAGCCCCAGTACACACCCTGCTGGGAGCTCAGACGTAGAGTATACACCTATTTTTTAACACATTTTAATTACAGTACACAGTTTTAATATTCTCTTACATGGATCATATCTTTTGTTCACTATAATGAAGCTTATAATGGTATTTTTGTAATTGTTCCAAGAAGGCAAGTGTGAGTGGGAAATACAAAACATAATGTAATATACCTCTTAGAGTCTGAAAAACATCTGTTTGCTGGCGATGTAGTGACATGCTCTCCTCTTTCTTGCACTCCTCCGGCCACCAAAAAGCAGATGAAGCCATTTTTATATTATCCTGAAAAAATTATATTTTTATCATTATTACAGTACAAGTTGTGTATGTTTACAGCACTTACTATACTGAGACATCACAGTGAAACCAAAGTCAGCTCCTTACTTCTCAAGCTGCACCTTGCCTCACCTCACATGTAGTTGCTGGTATAAGTATCTCAGTCAGCACAGAGTGGGAAAGAGGACCAATCAGACGATACCGTACTATGTCCATGGAAAGATCACTGTAAGAAAAACCCACATACTGTACAGAACTCGCATTTGGTCTGGGGCTTTTTTAAAAAAAAAAATACATATGACGCCACTAAATCGCTCACCTGATCACAATCTCAGTCTTGCAGGACATCCAACTAACAGCAGTCGTAAGTGATCGAGTGCCATCACCCACAATTTTTTTGGCTGGGTAGTCGTTCTCATCGTCAGCTTCCACTTTCCGCTTTCTTTTGGTACACCGTGGCTCAGAGATTGAGTCAGAAGGTGCAGGTGTAAGGACACTTGGCTCTGGCAGCTTCTCTGATGGGATCACCTCTACAGCAGCTGGAACGACTGCCTCAAAGCACTGGCACACTGCCTGCAATTCTGGAAGAAGATCCTAAAATACACATATACACCAAAAACATGTAGCTGCTGCCACTTGTACCTACGACATGGCCACATTGCAGTGCACCAGATACCAATATTTACAATTAATTATATACAATATTTTCAGTGTGTAAGTGATTGTATAAAAAGTTCCAAAGTCTGGTATATTGTGTGTGTGTTTGGGCGGGGGGGTTGGGCGTTTGTCGGGAGAAATTAGTCGGTTTCAATGAACCAGTCCAGGAGCACGATGGTGGAAAATGCTTGTACTGTAAAGTTGTCATAATGGGGAATCATTTTGGAAAATCCTCAACAAGACAGAGTTTATAGTCCAAAACAGTGGAAAACAGCACCGAGACAAAATGGCATCTGGGATTCTTCTAGCGATTTAAAGGCGCAAAGAAAACACTTACATTTGTCGTGTGGGATTTATTTACTTTCGCACGGTTACAGTTTTTGGCCACATGATGGCATGGTGGGGAATGAGGACAGATTTAGTCAAGTGGATTGGTATAATTTACATTGTACATTTGTGTCAAAGGCGGACAAGACTCAAGAACAAATCCGACTTATGAACAAGCTCCCGGAACGGAACTCATTCGTAAGTCAGGGACTACTGTACCTGTATATAACATATTAGAACTAAATCATAGCATGTTTTAAATGCCACATTCCTATTTTCCTGCACAACATCTAAACCAATAATTCATAAGATGAACACACTGACAGGTGAAGTGAGTGACATTGAGCTTTCAAAATGCAGACCTGTCAAAGTAACGTTATAGATGATTGGTATAACTGATGAAGGGCCAATTATTACAGGTGTACATAATGGGATCCTCAACATGTACACACATACCCTACCTGTTTTAGGGAAGGATGTAACCAGATCCACAGCTGTCTGTGAGGTGATGTAGTACTGCAAGGCCTCCAGATGAATTGCACAGGGCCCAGGGGCTGGTGAGGGTACTGATCAGCCTTGTAAAGCACAACATTCCCCTCTTTCTGCCCCGACATGCATGATGCTGCTGCAAACGTTGGGCCTGTAGTGACACAAACACATGCACAACACTGAATGCAGACTATGTCTGAGTGAGAAACTACAATATTGCACTTATAGTGGCAGTAACAGTAATACACTGTTGCCACTTTTCACATATATTTGGTCAGTGTTTTATTCAGGCAAAACATGTTTAGGTGTACATGTTGTAAACATGTTTAGTAGCAGAATGTCGTGGAAATCGGGTACATGTGGCTGTTCAGATCTGTTCAGATCATCAAGCTGCATCATACCAACAAGACATACATCTGTATGGTCAAAAGTTTGTGGACACCTGACCAACCCACATATGTGCTATAGAACATCCTATTCTAGATCTAGATCTGCTTTTATAATAACCTCCAAAGATCTGGGAAAGAGCTCCACAAGGGTCTATTCTTCAGTATGCCACTCCAACCTTATCACACCATGTCTTTATGGTCCTTGCTTTCTACATGTGCACGATCATGTTGTAACATTGTTCCAGTTTGTGCTTGGATGCTTAATTCCAGTCAAGGAAAACTGTCTTTCTACTGCGTATCATTACAATCTTAACATGGCTGGAATGGTCAGGTGTCCACAGACTTTTGGCCATGCAGTGTGCACATGAAAAGACTTAAAGTTTTTGCATTTAAAGATAAAGAATTTTTTTTTAAGTTAGTTTTTTTTTTTTTTTTTTAAGGCACAAGAAGTAGTTTTAGAGCTCAAAATCTGGTACATAAAGACCTGCATCTTTGTTGGTGAGCCTGGAGAGTGCACTCAATAATTGTTCCTCTGGACCGCAGAGCTCCATGCAACAATAATATGAAAGGTCCTGAAGAAAAGAACAAAAGATATGTAAAAGAGAAAAATATGAGCATAGAAATCAGGGTAATAATTGGGTAGCTGGGCTAATAACGGTTTAAGAAACCAGACACAGTAACGCTACAGCTTTAAAAGACTGGGAGACAAACAGCAAGCTGACCTGCAGCAGACAACCAGAATTCATGGCTCTATAACTGGCTCTGTAGCACTTGTACGTCGGTCGATCTCCGAGACAGTAGCCCCACTTCTTCAGCATGTGAAAACGCTTGGCATGCCAGATGTGAGTCTCTAACCATTTGTTCTTACGCTGCCGTCGGTTAAACTCCAGCAACAAGCTCCCATGGCGGCGGCGTGCACGACGACTTTTGGTCTTCGACTGCTCCTTTTTCCCGGCCTGCTGACTCTTCTCCAGCTAGACAGAAAGGAGAGGTTCTCAGCACTGCAAAGATAGTTTCCACTGACGCAAACCAGGCATTAAATAAAACGGATAAGTCACAATAGAGATTAGGGTATAGAATGTTCTACATTCAAACACATTTTTAATGAAGTGTCAGTTCACATTATTTTAAGCAAACCGATTTTAATGGTGCTGGGTTGTAGTTAACATCAAAATACCAAAAAAATTAATAAATTGATAACCTAGCAAGATGTTTGTACCGTTCTCTGTGCCATTTCTCTCAGGCGGCAGGGCAACCTCTTGGTGTTGTGGCTCATGGCTCGTCGCCGCATATGCTTTGGCAGAGCTCCAAAGACTTGGGAGGTACTTGTGGTCTTCGTGACAGCCCTCAACATGGCTTTGACTTCTGCAGCTCGAGCATTTGCAAAGAATGATGCTGGAGAAAATATATAAAGGCCAGAATTACAATCTACAGAATCCCACTGGGGAGATTAGGGGGGTAAGAAAAAAAAATTCTGTGGCGACGACTTACTAAGGCGTGAGAATAAGACACTATGTTGAGGCCATGAGAAGGAGTGGGAACAAACGAGTATAATGCGTAGCCAAGAGATGCTATGTTGTGGCCACAATTGTGTAGACAATTTTAAATTGATTTGTTAGTATAGATGGATTATTACCTTTATTTAATTATTTACTGACACACTGCCTAACTCCAAAACAACAATCATCCTGCCACATCTGGAACATGAATGATCTCATTACCACATGTTCTTACTGTAAATCATGGCCATGTCAGAGTAAGTCAACCATCTCATACCAACCATCTTGTGCCTTATGTAAGTCGCGACCACGCAACCTACTACCTCTTTCCCGTGGCCGCACAGCCTACTATCTCAATCCCACACAAAATAGTAGGCTGCACAGCCACGACTTACTGTACATACGGTGTGGGAACGTCTTGTCTATCGTACCATATGTGTATCGTCTATTGCGGGATTTAGTGTTAATTCGTCAACAGAAATAATGACAAAAAAATATTTGTTGACCTATTTTCCTGTAACTAAGACGAGACGATGACGAGACATCGCCGATATCAATGAACAGTGACTGTGACGAAATCAGCATGCAATATCATTGACGAAAAAAGACGAGACATTAATGTGGTTTTAAAAAAAACAATAAATAAATAAATAATGAAACATCTGTCTTTATTTTCGTCAGAAAATTTTGAAAGAAATTTTTCTCCGTGCGACACTGAGTTCATTCATTATGGCACGAACAGCAGTATTTCCATACTGCTCCTATTGTTTTGTAGTTAAAATCTGGACATGCAGCAGTTGCAAAAAATGTAAATATAGTTGCAAGCAACGATGTTGGGCCCAAGCTCCCTGCGTCATCGCCACCCCGGGTGCATGGTGGGTGTGTGAGAGTGTTAACATTTGTAATGTGTGTGTATATGTGTGTGGTATGAGTGTGTTTGTGCATGTGTGTGTGTGCATGCGTACGTGTGTGTGTGTGTGTTTGTGTTAACATTTGTGATGTGTATGTGTGTACAGTAGGCCGCAGATGCTGGGGGAAAAAAGCATCACACCATGATGTTACTCAATGTGATGTCACTGAACGTGTCACTGAATATAATATCACTCAATATAAGGCCACACAGAAAGTTATTAATCACTTTTCAGCGTAATTTTAAGGCATTATCACGGCTGACCCGTTTGAGATATCAAAAATCCCTCTGCAATTTTGAGTCCTCAATGTCTTTAGATCACATCGGCCCGGTTTGGTGGTGATCGTATAAATTCCCTAGGAGGAGTATATAAAAATCCATTGGGTGCGTTCTTGGGAACGACCCAAAATAACTGGCCTCCTGTTTAGTTGAGCCCAGGACATGCTTTGTTGTTCGGCTCAATGAGCTCTAAATGTGTACAGAGTTTCATGAGCATACTTGCAAGTGTGTATGAGCTATGCAGCAATATCTCGTCTTGGGGTGGGGGCCCCTGAGGGCCAAGCAACTCTCAGGCATCCTAATGGCAGCAGATTCCAAACTATCTGCCAATTTTTTGAGTTTTTGAGCATGTTAAGTCACTCAAAAAGTCCAAAAGGGTGGGGGGAAAAATCCTTAGGAAAACAAGACCGTCCTACGCACCCTATAGTGCTTGGGCACTAATTAGCTGAAAACATTGGATGAAAAGATACATTTTAAATGTTAAGATTATTATTTTGTGACAAACCTTTATAAATAGTTTTGGCTAGACTAGATTGACTGTAGGGTTAATTAATAGTAACCTTATTGCTAAAATGTTACATTTTCATTCAGTAAAACTAGACTTAAATGTCCAGACTTTTAGTCAACCAAAACTTGACTAAGCAAAAACAGGATGATAAAAACTAACAGGGGCATTTATCCCGGGACTAGGACTAAAATTGAAAATAGCTGACAAAATGAACACTAGCAGGAACATTTTTCTACCATCTTGTTCACACGCCTTATGTAAGTCAGGGCCACAGAATATTATTTCCCCCTCAATGTCACCAGAGGGGCTCCGTAAGAATCAGCATTCAACAGTGAAAAAGAAAACATGACACGTACACAGAAATAGAGATGTAGTTCAGCAATTAAGAGATCAGTATAGAGGATATAGATCATAGTTTAAATGTTTGACTTTTTGAACCCTTGCCTGTGATGTACTTGGGAAGTGAGTGCTCATGTGGAACTCCTCCATCATGAAGGGACTTCCTACTGTGCTGTCGCTGAGAACCTGATGTGTGACCTGAACATGATGAGATGTGTTATATAGTATAAGCTTTAATACATAAAAAGGATCAGCTTTCAAAGTTTCAAAGATTTTTATGTTTAGAATAAAAAGGGGTTACCAACCTGGGCTGTCACTCCACTGTGAGTAAGTCACGTTACTGGGCTGATTTCGCATTTTTTTGTGTCGCATTCTGTCTTTAGCCCCAGACATCTAAGGCAGGAGAGAATGCAGAGAGAATGCAGAGAGAATGCACATGTTATTTATTTGCAGGATATTCGAGCACACATCACATCACATCACATCACATCCTCTACTTGAGTTACTTAGCTGTACCAGGCTAGTCACTTCAAATGAGCGCGTGCACTACCAAAGTTTCCAACTGTAACAAATATATTTAACAAATCAGCCCTTAGTGCACAATACTTACTCTGTACGCTGGTTTGATCAGAAAAACAAATTAATTAAAAGTTTAAGTTGATCCTGCCTCTGATTCTCAGCACACCGACGCTAACACGGCGCTTACACAAACACGTGTAGCAGCACTTCCGCATCGCAATGCTCATGGGTAATGTAGTTTTGTGTCTGTGGCCGGTTTAACATGCTGGCCTGGAATCATATTTACTGCATTTTAGCAGGGGAAAAAAATGCCTGTATTCCTTTTATGATCTAGTGTCACTTTTATATTTTAGCTTATTCAGGAGATGTTAAACCTTGTATTATGTTGTACAGCTGATCATTTTATGTGAGGGGAAGGGTGAATGTGAAGGATTCCTACTGTTATAAGGCATATGATGAAATATTGGGACACTCACTCACTCACTCACTCACTCATCATCTATACTGCTTTATCGTGTATACACATAGGGTTGTGGGGGCCTAGAAATTAGAGACGGAGTACACCCTGGAAGGGGTGCCAATCCATGGCAGGGCACACACACACACACATATACACACACACACACACACTGCAGAGTAATTTGAAAACAGCAGTGAGCCTACCTCGCATGTCTTTGGAACATGTGAGTACCAGGAGGAAACCCACCAAGCATAGGGAGAACACTGTCGCCTTGCACCACCAGGGTTGGAGTTTAGATTTTGTCTCTGTGCTTGTTGAGTTTTCCTATAATGTTAAGTAGGCTGTGGGTTTCCAAGTTCCAAGTGTGTGTGTGTGTGTGTGTATGCTTGTGCACTGAAATATGTATGCAGCCTATCCAATGTGTCTCTTGCATTGTGCCTTGATTTCTTGGCATTGGCCCGTCTCCCCCATAACCCTGCACAGGATAAAAAGTATATAAATTGAATGGATAAAGACATCTGATTATGAATATTATTTCTGCCTTTCCCCTTGCTTGTAAATCAAGTGTGTTTTGGGAATTTTGGAGAGAAATATAATTATAATTATAAAATGACATCTTGTGCAAATACTCTTTTTTTTTTTTTTTTTTTTTACCTTTCATGGAAAAACAACCTAATCATTGACAAAGAAACACATCTTTAGATTGATCAGACCTTATACCTATATCATAACACAAATCTGTAATCACAAAACAAGTTAGCCTGCTGTAAAGAAAAAAAACTGTAATAAAAACTTTTCACTCAGCAAATCAATGTATATGTATACTGTATATCATAACACGTTATGCGTTGTAGTGGCATGGTGGCTTAGTGGTGAGCATTGCCGCCTTGCAACCAACGTCCATGTTCGATTCCCACCTCAGGGTCTGTGTGCATGGTGCTTCCATGTTCACCCCGTGCTTGGTGGGTTTCCTCCGGGTTCTCCAGTTTCCTCCCACAGTCTAAAGACATACAGTGTGTGAAAGAGTGTGTGAGTGTGTACATGTGTGTGTGCCCTGCGATAGATTGGAACTCCATCTAGGATGTACCCTTCCTTGTGCCCTAAGTTTCCTGGGATAGGCTCCAGGCTCCCGCAATCTTGTACACAGAATAAAGCGGTGTAGACAGTGGATGAGTGAGTGAAACACCCTAATTTGTTGACAAACATACAGGTGGGGCCTTTCACTGGGCAAATCAATGTATATACTGTACATACTGTATTTTATGACACTACATAAAAGAGCACGCGGCTGGCTGGTGTTCAAAAAACAGCCACTAGAGGGCGTCTGAGAACGTTTCGGCTTCACATTTCAGCTGCTCTCCACAAGCTCCATGGTTTCACGTTGATTTTCTAGCTCGTTTCTCTGATTTATTATTCGGAGCATATGAATGACAGATTATAACGTCTACATTAGTTCTGCTTTATTGAAACTCATCCTTGAGTTCACAGAAAGTGTTAACCTGCGTGGAGCTCCGACTGTAATACAGGAGCTGGAACTTTGTTTTTGAAGCTGCTGAACAGGAATGTACGTGAGTTATACCACTTACATTACTCAAGCTACAAAATAAAACAAAAGTAACCGCGAATCAAGGTAATTTATATCGTATATTCCGTGTTTGGTTTTATGGGGTGTCATGAAGACGTGAAAACTACGGCTCTACTTTGAAATGGTCGACATGAGACTTCCGCAGGGGACAAAGAAAACCTCCGCGCTGCCGAACTTCGGGAAATAGTCGAGACTAAAAGGCGAATTCTTGCACGCGTTTGTTGTTTTGTGCATTTTGAATGAATTAACCGGGTAATGTAGGCTGTTGTAAGTATATATACACTGTATAAACATCTTATACTAATGTAAATACAGTCGACTTCAAGGCGTGGACTGAAAACAAACTTCCCGACATTCCAGGATCAGCAGCGTGTCTGACTCTGAACCAGTGTCCTGATATAATATGCGTTTTCTCGCAATTTCTTAATTCGCTACAACTTGAGAGTCTGATATGCTCGCATTTGTTCAAATTCCGCGTCTTTTCCCATAAACCCACTCATAAAAGTTTTTGAAAACGGATTCCGTATGAAGAATCGCGTGCGTCTTGTGTCTGTCAGTCAAAAGTTTCGACGCTTCCATTCATTACGGTGTTTTTTTTCTTTATGCGTAGTATTTTTTTCCACTTTGTTTTTTTTTTTTAAACAATACCGAGTAAACCATGAAATAACACATGTGGGACTGTGTGGTAAACAAAAAAGTATTTTAAAAGTTTCATGTTTTATTTTCAGCGTTTACCTTGATGAGAGCTTTACACATTACTGGCAGTGCAAGTGTTCAAAACTCAGTCACTTCTTCCAGACTAGGCATAGGACTCACCAGTCACCTCCCGACCCGATATTATGATGATACCTAAGTATTATGATTTTATAAAGACATTTTAATGAATATTTAAATGTAACCCTTCCTTATCTTACTTAAAAACCCAGGACATCATTAAAAAAATACACACTAACTTCAAATCCAAAAGTTTAACGTTTAACTGAGCCGCAGCACGTTTCCCTGCCATCCGCTATAAGTATTACTTCTAAACAAACCTGGCTAATAATTCACTCCTACCACACACAATGAAAATGCAAATAGTTTAGAGTACACCTCAAAACTCAAATTCACAGTGAGCACGCGGGGCTTCTAGCGTATAATGAGTGGGTTTGAGAATAATTCGCTCACAATGTTTGGAGAAAAAGGCAGATCGAAGGATTTTAAGGCTGTGCGATTTTTGATAATGTGACGCCATAAAAATGTATTTCTGTTGTGCCATTCGGAAGCTTCTGCGGCTTCTCTCGGTACGGAATTGGTAATATCTGAGGCTTATCAGCCAATCACTGGTCACGGCCAATCAAACTGAAAACCGGCCAACTCTGGTTATTGGCCAGTTGACAGGTATTCATAATGGAAAATGATCTCTATTCAAGACTGTTAAAAAATCATTCCAGGTGAATACCTCGTGAAGTAGGTCGAGACAGTGACGAGATTGTAAAGATCAAAGCCAAGGGGCCTATGTTGAAGAAATAATAATAATTAAAAAAAAATCTTCTGGTCTGAATCGTTCGTTCTTTTGTCACGTGACTTTCATAGACGTAGGTGTATTACCATTGTTTCTGTGTCTTCCACATACTCTGTGTATTTATGGCAAACTATCGTGTTGATCGGCACTGTTTAGTGACGAGTATGGCCACGATTCGGACCAGAAGATATGAGAGGTGAGCCGCTCATTCTGTTTATCATAATATGTCCTAAGCTGCATTGTAATATTTTCATTACTGGAACTATAGCCAAAATTTGTGTATATACATGTGTTGGGGGTCTGTTTATTGAAAATGTAACATTTTATTTTATTTCTGATCAAAATAACATAATGAACTAAATGACTCTAATAAAGATTGGCTCATTTTGATGAACGAGAATCAAATAACCGAGTCACAAACTTAGGTATAGAGGTTTAAGTGAGTAGCGTATGTCAGACTGGACAATTGAACGAATGTTTAAATCGTGCGGCATGCTCACTGCATTCTGTAAGTTGCCTGACTCTGACTCTGTTGTGTGACTCTCTGCTTCAGACTGTGTCTTGGAGTGATTCGTGCTTCATGAATCTGGATTGTGGTCACAAAGTCGAGGTGCTGCCTGTCTCCATGGATGCAGCCAAAACGTTTGCCCAAAAGCCAACCGACACACTCTTTCTGCTGTGCCCGTGTTAAAGGACTAAGCGATTTTAATTTTGTACAACAGAGCTAATCAGCGTGGAGTAGCTTTTCGCCATGTGGAGTTGGCTCTGGCTGGGTGTGTGTGCAGTGCTACTGGACACATGCCTGACACATAGCCTGTTCACCTGTGAACCTGTGCAGGTGCGATCGTGTGACAAGATGCCATACAACATGACTTTCTTCCCTAACATGCTTGAGCACTACGACCAGGACATTGCTGCCAGCAAGCTGCAGGTAGGACTTTATCTGAACACTGGCCACACTAAAATGTGTGCTATTTGTGTTTGTTCTGTCAGTAAGCCAGTGTTGGGTGACGAGTGTCAAACACTTCAAACTGCTGATGGTAATTATAATTGCATGGTGATTTAAGATGTTGTTTGCAGGATTGGATTTAGTCAAGTTCCTTGTTTTTGTTTTGAATTTGCTCACTTCTGCTTGCATACAAACCAACATCTAAATGCAAAAAGGTGCAATTTATTACAGTGAATGTATACATAATCAATAATTAATGTGGAGTTTTGCCTGGGGTATGCTGAACATGACTTGGGGACACTATATTATACTAAAACTGTCCAACTGAAAGCCTTAGCCTGGAAACTAATAAACACATGAGACATGTATGAATATAAGTTGATAAGCCTTAATGCAACTACTTCAAGTGGCATTCTTAGCTTTTAGTCTATATAAATAAGAAGTCGCAGTAATCGCAGCAAAATAATCACAGTGTAAATTTTTGATCAAAGGACAAGAAAAAAAAAACAATGTTTTGATTTAAAGGAACAAATTATATCATGTTTAACCGTATTTATTTTTAAAAGTGATTAAAGGGAGGAATGCATATATAAAATAGTTTTGGAACATATGAGACAAACAGGTTTTAAACTTTGATCTGCCCAATCATGTTTGAAGGTTCAGTTTTCATTGTGTGCCGTTTTTTTGGAGTAAGTCATGTTGTGTTGCAGTTTCATTTGTGTTTAGTGAGGATTTGGGCACCTTGTAGGTGTATTACCATTGTTTCTGTGTCTTCCACATACTCTGTGTATTTATGGCAAACTATCGTGTTGATCGGCACTGTTTAGTGACGAGTATGGCCACGCCCACCTCAAGCTAAAAAGCGTCCAAATATTCGTTCAAAAAGTCCTAGATGCTGTGACATAATCTGGCACATAACTGCTCATAACGTCCCTTCTGTTGATTTCATTTATGGAGCAGATTAAACTTCAGGGAAATACAGAAGGACTGGGAAAGTTTCATTAAATTCTGTCCAGACAGTTTTGCGTGATGCTGTGTCAGAGATATACAGACATACTGACATACAGACAAAAATTTTCTGAGAGTGGTTTTGGGTCCTCCTATGTATAAAACATGAAGATATTACTGAAAGAGTGAGTTCTCACCAATGTGCAGACATAACTTTTATTTATTTAGATTGTGCAGCAGTATCTGACCAATTCATGACATGTTATTGGTATCATTGCACCCAAACGCTTATTAAATATATCACTTATAGGAATAACCTTAGCAAAATGTGAACCTAAGAAATCAGTTTCATTAAGGTACTTTCTGACCACCTTGTCCTATACCCTACGATTTTGAAACATTAAAGGAACTTGTATTTTATTTAATTAAAATATTTTGTATATTCAGTAATATTTTGTATATTCAGTAATATTTTGTATATATAGTAATGGCCACAATGAAGAGACTATTTTCCACTTATATTTTCCACATATGCAGTTCAACCTCTGTTTTTGCATTTGCAGCCCTTCATGCCACTGGTTAATCTAAAGTGTTCGCCAGATGTGCATTTGTTCCTGTGCCAGGCCTTTGTTCCAGAGTGTACACAGCAGACACAAGTGCGCCAGCCCTGTAGAGAGCACTGTGTGCGTGTCCTCTCTGACTGTAGAAAAGACTTGCATACCTTTGACCTTACTTGGCCCCCGGAGCTATCTTGTGAAGGGTGATTTAACACAGCACATATTCACACAGCACATTCTTCTTTCTTAAAATGTTTTTTGTTATGTTTTAAATGTTTGTAATATTTAATAAATTATTTTTCGTGTTTAGGCTAAAGCCCTGTCACACATCTGAAGATGAATCTATTGACTTGGTCCAAAAAGACATTACAACACCCAAGGTATCTTCATCAGCCAGTAGAGATCTGGGCTTCTGGTGTCCCTTACAGCTGAAGACGCGTCCTGGTCAGGGTTCATCCTTCCTGGGTGCTCAGGACTGTGCTCCTCCATGTGACAACATGTACTTCAAGGCACACGAGATTAAGTTTGCCAAGATGTTTATCGGCATTTCTTCCATTATTTGCTTGTGTGCCACATTATTTACTTTTTTTACCTTCCTCATCAACGTCAAGCGTTTCCGCTATCCAGAGCGGCCAATTATCTTCTACGCCATATGCTACAGCTTTGTTTCTCTCATTTACTTTATCGGATTCCTGCTGGGTGATGGGGCAGCATGTAACAAGCCTAGCATGCTTGGCACTGTATCCACCGTGGTGCAGGGCAGCCAGAGCAAAGTCTGTACACTGATCTTCATGATGCTGTACTTTTTCTTCACTGCTGGAATGGTCTGGTGGGTTATTCTCACCATCACCTGGTTTCTCGCAGCAAGGCCCAAGTGGAGCTGTGAGGCCATTGAGAAGAAGGCTGTCTATTTCCATGCAGCTGCTTGGGGCCTCCCAGGGAGCCTTACTGTCAGTCTGCTGGCTTTTAATAAGGTTGAGGGGGATGGTATCAGTGGTGTGTGTTTTGTGGGCTTGTATGACCTAGCAGCCCTGAGATGGTTCGTGCTGGCTCCACAGGCTCTTGGTGTGATAGCTGGACTCACACTCCTCCTTGCTGGCATTGTTTCACTTAACCATGTACGACAAGTGATCCAGCATGATGAGCGCAACCAAGAGAAGCTGAAGAAATTCATGATCCGTATAGGTGTGTTCAGTGGCCTGTACCTGCTTCCTCTGCTCACACTGCTGGCCTGCTACCTGTACGAACAGGCCATGCGGAGCAAATGGGAGAACACATGGATCAGTGAGCACTGTCAGGAGTATAGCATTCCCTGCCCCTACAGAGTAAGTCCTGATCTTCTTGTATTGTACTGAATAATAGTATGAATCAAAGATTGAATGAATTTTGATGTCGTGTGATGTTGTCTCTTTTCTAGAAAATTGATGCTGCCCGGCCAGACCTATCTCTGTTCCTGATTAAATACCTAATGAAACTTGTAGTGGGCATCTCTGCAGTTTTTTGGGTTAGCAGCAAGAAGACCTGGTCAGAGTGGGCCTACTTTTTCAACAGAACTCACAAGAAAGAGTAAGACCTCTGAGAATCAGAATCATGAATAATGCTAAAGCCATGATTACAATACTTTAAGCCATGAAGAAATACTGTGAATCTATTGTGTATATCATTTATGGTTCAGTTTACAGAAAAATCATTGGGAAAACAAGCAAAGTGTTTCTTTGTTGAAAATGTATTTGTTCTCGGATTGGGTAATTAGCTAGTAAATCATACATCAATCAGCCATAACCTTACAACACAAAACATTATGCCCAATATTGGGTAGTCCCCCTCTTGTGGTGCCTGGGCAGCTCAACTACACAAGACCTCTGGAGGTGTGCTGTGATGTCTGGGACCAGGGTGGGGACTCTGTTGATCGGATGTACAGTCGTGGCCAAAAGTTTTGAGAATGACACAAATATTAGTTTTCACAGTTTGCTGCTAAACTGCTTTTAGATCTTTGTTTCAGTTGTTTCTGTGATGTACTGAAATATAATTACAAGCACTT
>JAQMYG010000019.1:9131595-9144999 GCA_030014215.1 Clariallabes teugelsi | reverse complement strand
CACTGATTTACAAAGACTGCTATTGGCCTATTAATCATTAAATGGCCTCGTGCCACGGGTGCCTGAGTGAACTGCTAGTGTTTTATGCAGCTACAGTATGGAGCAGAGCTTTTCCCTAAATCCTAAGGTTAAGAAATATCCTTCCAGTCTCACTGTTTAAGTCTGGGCTTGAAAACTCATCTTTTAAGCAAGCCTTTTGTGAAAAGTTTTGTATTAGGAAAAGGCAGTATGTACAGTACGTAGAGTTTTATGGTGAATTAGTAT
The DNA here is from genome assembly GCA_030014215.1 of Clariallabes teugelsi. Classification (NCBI taxonomy): domain Eukaryota; kingdom Metazoa; phylum Chordata; class Actinopteri; order Siluriformes; family Clariidae; genus Clariallabes; species Clariallabes teugelsi. Next base: position 9,144,735 of record JAQMYG010000019.1, on the reverse strand, counting down.
GTTTGGGTATATATTTCAATTCTGTAAAGCTTTTTCGGCCAGTTCATGTGTGAAAATTCCTTGTGCTACTAGAACCACTCCTTCACAGTGTGAGTCCTGGTAGATGTTTGTGCATCATGCAGTATTTTCAGGTGACCTCATTTTTGGGGGCACATAGGGTTGATGAACCTAGACTTGATCCACTAAACCAATACCAGATCATATCACTGACTAGAGGCTTGTACTTTAGGTGCTAGGGATGGTGGGTATATCGCATCATGTGCCTCCCTTCTTACCCTTATGCACCCATTGCTATAAAACAGGGTCAGTCTGAGGTCATCAGACAATTAACCTGTGAGTAAACCAGTTTTAGTAGTAACCACGTCACTCTTACATTAATAAATACAATAAAAAATAAATCAGTGCCAATTTTGCCTTTAAGTGGAAAATCCTTCTCAAAACAGAGGTAGATGTCTAAGGTTCATTAGAGCAGCAGTTTTCATTAAATAATCTCCTGATGCTGCATTGATTTGTCTAGGGTGTTTATCATTAGGTGCTAGTTTTTTGTATTATTTATCCTTTATTAACATAAGATAAATTTTGCAGTTTGTTAAACAGTTTGCAGTTGAATACATACTGTGTGTATATTATGTATTGTCAAAGTTTTTATTGCTCAATCGATATTTATATGCTATCTATAGAGCTTTTGCCTCATTTTTGCAGTCTCTGTGTAACACAGAATCAATACATCAAGTTTAATTAAGTAATGTGTCCCAAAAAGGACTGTACATTTCTAGTTCTTGTGGCATTCATTAGATGTGTTGGAAGCAGGACAACCATGGAAGGACCAGAGCAACTTTAATAAAGGCCAAATTGTGATGACTAGGTCAGAGCAACTGCACACAGCAGGTCTTGAGAGATGTCTCAGCTTTTAGTGGTTAGTACATACCGAAAGTTGTCCAATGAAGGACAACCGTGAACTGGCAACAGGGTCATGGGAGACCAAGACTCACTGATGTACAGTATGTAGGGAGAGAAGGCTAGTCTGGTGTTTGTTTAGTCATACTTCAAACTAAGGGAAAATACTATGCATTTAAACACTCTATTGATTCAGAGCAGAGCAAAAAAACTATGATGTAAATAGACATGGATCAGCTGGTAACGTCTTCTTGTCAGATACCACAGAACACCTTCGTCTTGTTTGGTCAGGGCTGATTTGGGTACGCAAGGGTGAGCTACACAATATTAGGCAAGTAAATTTATAAATAAACACACATACATAGTATATATGAAATTCAGAACAAAAGTCTAGCAAGATTCAAACAATAAGAGATTCTTTTTTTTCTCAATGAATTAATTTTACTGCAAAGTTTGCAAGATGACACAAATGCACAAATAAATAAAGGCATGATATATCCAAACTTTTGTACAAAAAAAAAATTGTATGTATGTAAAGGCCTAATGCATCAATTTCTGCCACAAAAAAGGTGTTAGACAAAATAGTGTAAATGATAAAATAATCTATGAGCCCCTATTCTGAATAGACATGGCTTTCTCTTCTCTGTATCCTTTTAGAAGTTGGTTGACCAGGTTCAGTTCATGTGCACGTTTAACAGGAAACAACGGCGGGAATGGGTTGCCTTTATACTCGAGGACAGCCATAGCAGCGCGGTCCAGGTTTTCCCTGTTTGGAATACGGGCCATCAGTGTATATCCACCGGACTGGTTTGCAAACCTTGGAGCAAGTACTTTAAAAAGCTTAGGAATCAGATCTTTTTCCTGGAAAAAAAAGCACATTCAATTTATTAGAACACTATAACTACAGTTATTAAATCACATTTCCATGTTCTCCAATGTGGCCATACTCCAAATTAGTTAAAATCTGATAAAATTAAAAGTAAATAAGCAGTACATACCGTTAGCCAGAACTCTGCCATGTCCATCGATTTCTTATTGGTATCTCCCATTTTTGCATAATCAATTAACTGGCAACACAGATAAATAAAAATACAATTAACCAACAATAAAAAAGAATTTTTATTGTTTCTTCTTATAAACATTTATTGTACAGCCAAATGTGCTGATATTTATCCTATACATCCTGGGAGATCAGATCACAAGTGGACAGCGCACTTGGGAGATGTGATACAGACAGCCATGAAAAAGCAAGTAAGTGCGTTAGAAAGTCTAGCTAGAAAACGTCAACTTTGCTTGTTTGTAATTGTTGCATTTCTCGTCTCATTTGTCTAGATGTTTCGTTAGCACAATTGACACTGTGTGACCGAGTTAAATACAGCAGCAGATCACAATGTACGAAATATAATCGTAGGCTGTCACTGGAGACGCATTGATAATGCCAGGTGTGTCATGATTGTCCACTTGTGATCCGATCAACTGGGACGCATCCTGGTTGTGCAAAGAACCTTAACATTTCCAAATCAGGTTACACAATCTTAGTAGTGTTTATTATTGGTACTCATTGGCATTCCTAACAACACTGTGCTTTGAGAAAGCAGGAGAAAACAATTAGGACTGGGGTTTGCAAATGCAACATGCGTAAACATCACATCTCATTAAAACAGACTAAAATGATAATCTCCTTTAACTGCCTAATATCACATAGCAGCAATAATCCTTTTCTGCCAGTAAAATTATATGAGTTGTCTGTACCTTTCCATTATTTATGAAACTGTTTTTCATTCATATCATCTTGAGGTTTTATTAAACAAACACAAACTCTATAGTCTTTCTTTTTCAGTGTAACATTTACTTGTGAGTTAGCAGTGCCAAGTAACATGTTGTGCTGTTACCTAAGCTCTTGATACAGCTACATTTATTTGGCCAAATTAGGGACCTCTGTTCCCTGTGTGCCTGATAGCGTCACGACTTTTCCCTGTCAGTAAGATAGCTGACCTTTAACTCTATAAACTCATGAAATTTAACTTCAACTCATTTGTAAGAACAGTCAAAAATCCTTTGATTGTCCTGTTTTTCTTATTTGAGCGCCTATTAATATTTAAAATGACCATCACTGACACTCTTAGCTACAATATGTATTATGATTTATTTAGCTGTATATATATTACCTTGAAGGCAGTTTCTCCAGAGCTTCATTTTTCATGATTAGATGCATTTGCCACTAATTTGACCTCTATCTTTGTTCATTCAACAATAATAATTTTCATAACGGAAATGCACCACTTGCATTGAACATGTTAAATCAGTTCATTTGTAACTGCGGTACGAGCAGAATGGGACACCCCACTTGTAATTTGTCTGAAAGGAGAGCAGCAGGCAGTGATTCGTTTTTTAACAAAGTTTTTGGATATCTGCAAACAAAATTTGGACTGATACTCAAAAGAAGGTGAAAGTCGACCAAGAAAAAGTTCAAAGGCCAACCATCAGCTGGAAAATTGATAGTTTTCTGGAATTCTTAATGGCCAGTACTGAAACATTATCAGGGAAAAGTTCGAATCATCAGCATGGCCTGTTACAGTGAGATGCTTATGAGTCAAAGGCCAAACTTTTGATTAAACGCAGAGGACTGCTGTACAAGTGCCTTGTGATCTTGCATGACAATCAAAAAACTTTGCTTTGTGGGGTTAAAGCATCCTCCCTATAGCCCTGATACTCCATTGGACCTGTTCGGTCCTCAGAAAGCAGCCCTACGAGGATGAAGATTCACTGCTGATGATTAAGTGCAGACAGCGAGTTTAGAAATATTTTAGAAATTAACGAATGCGTATCGAATCGGCATATCGTGATACTTCAAATGAAATCGCGACACACATCGAATCGGCACCTAGGTTTGGTGATTCCCGTGAGCTCTTACCTTTTCAGCGTAAAATCTAACCTCGTCGGCTCGGGCTCGTGTAGTCTCGATCCTCTCATGCCGTACTAAACCCGTCAGGATGTTCCGCAGCATGTTGATCCGTGACTCCGGCCCGAGGCCAATCCGCCGAGCCACGCGCCCGTGCGAGATCAGCGCGCGAACACTGAGACGCATTTCGGAAAGGTAGTTTGAAGGACAAAACCTCAAGGAAACACTTCGCAGATTTCGATTAAACTATGGGTATATAATTATATGCGGCAAACACCAAACATACGCATTTGATATTCCCACGTAAGCGCTAATAAAACTTAATATAACTAATTTAAAGCGCTTTACAGTGACAGCTGAATTACATACAGTACACGTTCTTTACGCTGCGCATGCGCATCATCCTACCGTTTTCTGCGACTTGTGGTGGTTGTCATGGAACTGTTTTGCGTTTTACCGCCGCCTACTGGTCTGGACTGTGGGAACCACTGTCAAGACTATTTTTAAAAAATCTTTATTCTATTCATCTGCCCAGTTTTTATTAAGCATATAAATAATGCAATTAAATATCTGTCTAATACCTATTTCTTTCAAATTATTTCAGCTTCTTTCACAGTTATATACTGGTTGAAGTGTTCCTCTCTGACTGACAACACAGCCACCCATAATATGTTTTACCTTTATTACAATAGTGTCCCACTCACAAACTGATAAACATGGGTTCTTTGTTTTCATTCCTCTCTGTTACTTTTTCTGATCCAACTTTCTTCTGGGTGTAAAAAAAAAATGTCTTCAACGTTAAATCAATTATAAAATTACAATTATACACTATGGTACCAGGGCACCATTATGGTTTATTTTACTGAATATTTTTTATCTAGTTTTCACTTTAGTACATGTAATAGTAGTTTCCCTTTGAATTGGATTCACATTAATCATCTTTACACTGTCCCCTATTTTTAGTAACGATATATGACTTTTATTTTGAAAAACTAAAGAGAACCAACCGGCATACATCAGGAAGTAACTTAACCAGGAAGTTAACTAACACAATGATTCTGGTGCATCTGTTATGTTTACTTAAACATAGTTATTTACAGTTTACTTAAACATGAATCTGGTCGATATTTTAAAGCTGAGTCCACTGACGGCGGAGGCGAGGCGAGCCAATGAAATAAACACAATTTTCTTTTGATTGTTTTTATTAACTTATGGTGTGTGTGAGAGAGAGTGTAAGAATTATATTATGTCACGTGACAGCATGTTTTTATTCCATCTAATGAATTTTTGGACGCTGCATGGCGTCGCATTTGTTGTACGTTTATTTTTTGTTGCCTTTGGGATTTATCAAGACAAAATCATGGAGGTCAAATACACTGACATCGACTTCCACGTCTTTATGGACGGATCCAGACTAGTAACACAGGTGAGTTTCTCTGTAGGAACTCTGATAATCAACAGTAACAGTCTGTTGTTATTTTAGGACTCGAAGGTCAGCTGTTCTGGAATAGTTCATGCAAGAACAGTATAGTTCAGTGCAATTGCAAAAACCATCAAGCACCATGAAGAAACTGGCTCTCATGAAGACCATCAGAGACTAAAACTTAGCTCTGCTGCAGAGGAGAAGGTTATTTAGAGTTACCAGCCTCAGAATTCACCAATTAACAAACAGACCCTCAATCTAGAGCCGTTATGAAGGTTTTGAATGATGTACTTTTGAAACACAGCCACGACTGAAACAGAAACAGTTGTGTGGATGGATTAAAACCAGGTAAGGAACAGCCAAACTATTAAGGTGAGATTTTGGAAGACAGTTCCATGTCACAGGTCATACTTCACGTCTGGCCAGTAGTGGTCTTTAGGGAAGAATTGTGGCCCCTAAACCATACCTCTGAGGCAGGAACAAGCCTAGGTGACTCAGCTACATAACAGTGAGGCATGGTGAAGGTTCCTTGCAAGTTTGGCGCTGCATTTCTGCAAATGGAGTTTGAGATCTGGTCGAGATTAATGGCATCCTCAATGCTGAGAAATACAAGCAGATACTTATCCATCATGCAATATCATCAGGGAGGTGTCTGATTGGCCGAATTCTACTCCGCAGCAGGTCAACGACCCCAAACATACACCCAATGTCATTAAGAACTATCTTCAGTGTAGAGAAGAACAAGGAGTCCTGGAATTGGTTTGGCCCCCACAAGGCCATAATCTCAACATCACCAAGTCTATCTGGGATTACATGAAGAGACAGAGGGATCTGAGGCAGATTACATCTACAGGAGGTCTCTGGTAAATGTTTGGAACAACCTACCTGGTGGGTTCCTTCAAAAACTCTGTGCAAGTGTACCTAAAAGTATTGATGGTAATTCTGGTTTTGCAGGCAAAGGGTGGTCACACCAAAAACTGATTTTCTCTTATGTTCGTCTATTTTCCATTTTGTTAATTGATTAAAAAAAAATAAACACTTCTATTTTTGAAAGCATTCTTATTTTACAGTATTTTTTTTTTTACCTGTGTAAAACTTTTGCACAGTTTTGTTTGTTATTCTAATGTTATAGTAGTTAAATGCTTTGAAAGTGTTTTAATTATAATCATTTTACTTTTATAGGGTGAGTCTCCATACAACAGGTCCACCTACCGGTATACACCACTCCTAGCATGGATGTTATCTCCTAGCATCTACTTGACCTCTTATTTTGGAAAGTTGCTCTTTGTGATTTGTGATGTACTCTCCGGTGTCCTATTATACCACATATTGACCCATCGAGGTTTATCCAGGGATGCAGCATGCCGCTTCTCAGCTCTCTGGCTTCTGAATCCTTTACCAATAGGTGTATCGACGCGTGGGAATGCTGAAGCACTGTTGGCCATTTTGGTTCTGTCTACTCTCCTGTGTTTACAACTGAAGAGACATTTGACAGCTGCGATTCTCTATGGTCTCTCTGTCCATATGAAAATCTATACAGTAATATATGCCCTTCCCATCGCCCTCTATATATCAAACCGCAAGGAACTGATGACACGAAATAGAGGTGTTTTGAGGGCTATCCAAAACCTCTTCAGCATCGAGCTGGCTCTATTTGCTGTCATTGCAGGAGCTGTGTTTCTTGGACTGACTTTGATTTTCTATCACATGTAAGTTAAAATAAGGTGGGTGGTGGGCAAAGACTATAGCCAACTGGGGCAGCTTGGCAGAGCAAAAAAACTGGCTGGTGATGCAACATTGCTTAATAGTTTGATGTAAAAAATAAGATTGAAAGGTGCACAATTCCTAGGGTAAAATTTCTCTTTGTGTGTAGGTTAGAAAGCATCAGTCAGTAGCACAACAGGGACATTATAGTCGGAAGTACAGTATTGCCAATGAGTGTGCAGTTGTCATTCTAGGACAGATTTGGGCTCCTTAGTTTCAGTGAAAAGAAATCTTATCGATAAAGCATACAAAGACATTTGAAATAATTATGTCCAGCCAACCTTTTGGCCAATGAAAAAAAATAATAAAAAAAACAAAACATGGGTGTGATGGTCAGGTGTCCACATACTTTTGACTAGATAGTGTGTCTTGCCACATGCACCAAGTGTATGTGTACTCGAAGTTGTCGCCAGTCTGGCTTCAGCTTACTTTTAAGTTGGAGCTCACAACACTATATGCTTTTAATTCTGAATAATTTTTTTGTGGAGGTGATTGTAATGTCAATGCTGTAGAATTGCACAAAAGGATATAAATTCATCATAGCTGTCATGCTGAGGTAAAAGTTTTTAATTCCTCTGTACAATGTAGCCAAAAAGTGAGGAGAATAAACCATGTTGGTCGTGGACAGTTCTGTAAATCTGCTAAATTTTTCTTTGTCTCCTCCAGTGTTGGATGTAACGCCTTACAAAGTCGTTTTCTAACGCGTTACAAAGAGTAATCTAATGCGTTATGTCTGCCATTCAAGTACTCAATTATTTAGTTACTTTTTCAAAAATGTAATCCGTTATTGAGACAATTTATGCAATCCGTGAGCCAGACCGCAGTCATTCCCAATCCGTTATTGTGTGTGTGTGAAAGTCGTCCTACAAGCCCCGCCCCCCTCTGTTATTCCTGCTGTTATACCCCTATCCCACCTATGCGGTTTGACTATGCGAGGACAGACACACGGAAAGATGGAAACCTAATAACAGCGCCAAAACTCACGGTTAACAGATCATGGGCCAAACTTCGCTGAGTGATGATGGTAGAATAATTTTAAAGGTCTTGACTAAAACAACATGCACGAGGAATCACAAATGAGTTTTCAGTTCCTGCAATGAAAAAGTACTCTAACTAGTCACTTTTATCAGAAAGTAACGCTGTAATGTAGCTGATTACTTTTTAATGACAGTAATTTTGTAATGTAATTAGTTACTTTATAAAGTAACGTCCCCCAACACTGGTCTCCTCCACTTGAGAACAGCATCAGCTAACTAACGAACTGTTCCAGGGTTGAACCCCAAATATCTAAAAATGGAAAGCTAGTGCACTATTTAGGGTGTAAAATCCTTAGTTCCGAATACACCAAATGGTGTTTTTTTTTTTTTTTCAGGATTTTGAATGCAGCCTTGTGTTAGAGGCTATTTAGATTTGTAGCTTGTGTTTGCCCTAAACAATGCAGGAAAGTGAGTCATGAACCTGGAAGAAGATTACACTCATGTTAACTAGCAGAAATCAAAGATCGAAACAGAGTTTAGAGGAAATTTAGAACAACTTGGAAGTAACAGCTAAGGAGAAAATGTGTTGTTGATTAAAATGACATAATGTTAGAAGATGTGTTTTCTTGATGAAAGTGGTACATGACATGATTTTCATTTTCGGTTTTAAACGTGGGTTTTTGTCAGACAGCTACTCTCTCTTCTTTCTAGTACTGCATCCACAACGGGATATAAAGTGCTCGCAGCATCATCCGGTGATCGCTAGTTCGATTCCCGGGTGATGCTGTAGCCTTTCGCAGCCGGAGGACTAGAGAGAAGCTGATTGGCCGAGCTCTCTCAGCAAGGTGGGATGGAAGGCAATTAGCTCTGATGTCAATCACGGCTCTACAGCCAAACATGGGCGTCTGTGAGCTTACGCAAGCGGAAGGAGCGGATAGCGCTGTCCTCCGAGTGTGTTACGCCGCTGCCAACAGTGCATGAGCGAGCAGTTAGAAAAGATGCGGTCGGCTGGCGCCACATGGTTCGGAGGAAACACATGATAGTCTTCGGCCCTCCCTGACATTAATGTGGGAGCCTAGTGATGGGTGGGAATCGGATATGACTAAAATTCGGGAGAATAAAAAGAAAACATAATTTGAATCATAATTACCCCAGTATTCGTAACCACCTTTTTTGTAGAAATAATGTCAGTTGTTGTTTGTTAAAAACTGATTATTCAAATCCTGTAAATTCTCTATTCATTTTTTTAGGTATGGCTGGGATTTCCTCCAAGAAACCTACCTCTACCACTTAACAAGGCGGGACATTCGTCATAATTTCTCCCCATACTTCTACATGTTTTATTTAATAGTGGAGAGTGAATGGAGTTTCGTTTTGGGTTTAGTGACCTTCCTTCCCCAGGTTATTCTGTTGCTCTTTACCTCTCTGGCCTTCTATGCTGACTTGCCTCTCTGCTGCTTCCTCAACACAGCCCTTTTTGTCACCTTCAACAAAGTCTGCACCTCGCAGGTAACACATCCTACTATAATTCCCAGTGGCTTTGCAGAGCGTTATGTTTAATTCTCCTTTCGCTCTTTGTGACAGAATGTATGATTCATTATTTTGTATGACTGAAACACTTATACAATACATTTCTGTAAACTGATTCTCCAGGACTGCTCTGAGCATAAAGCAAGTTGTCATTGATCGATGTACAAAATATATTAATCAGACATTTGAAAAAGGAAAAAACTTTATACAGAGACAAAACTTTTTTGTGTAAAAGTTGATGCTATAAGATAAAAAATTCACACAAACCCACAATTAGACCAACAATTATTTCTCAAATGAATTTACATGGGATTCAGAAAGTATGCAGATCTCCTTCCATTTGGTCTACACCTTATTGTGTTGTGGATTTGATTGTGAATAGCTGTAATAGCCATTTTACCCACTAGTTTGTACTTAATTGTAAATTGTGATGAAATGAAAACATGCTTCCATCTTCAGGTCTCTCAACAGATGTTTAATGGAGTTTAAGGCTGGGCTTTGCCCGGGCCACTCAAGGACATTCAGAATTTTTCTGGAAGCAACTCCAGTGTTTTGGCTATATGCTTAGAGTCGCTGTTATGTGGAAAATTAACTGATAATGTGAACTGATGCTGACACTACTGTTTCACCAGAATGACTTGCCAGGTGATGTGCGATGTCTGTTTTTCAACAGACATAATGCTTGATGAGAGTCCAGTTTTCATCTCTTCAGACCAGAAAACTTTTCCACTTGTTTCCTAAGTGTTTTACATGCTGTTTAGCAAATTCCAAGCAGACTGCCATTTGCTTTTACTCCACAGTGGCTTCTGTCTTACCACTCTGCACTCACTCATCGTCTATACCTGCTTTATCCTGTATTCAGGGTCACGGGGACCTGGAGCCTATCCCAGGAGGCTTAGGGCACAAGGCGGGATACACCCTGGACAGGGTGCCAATCCATCGCAGGGCACACACACATATACACACTCAATCACTACGGGCACTACGTAGTGATTGACTGTGTGTATGTGTACGAGCAATTTGGGGACGCCAATTAGCCTAACCTACATGTCTTTGGACTGTGGGAGGAAACCGGAGTACCCGGAAGAAACCCAATAAAGACGGTGAGAACATGCAAACTCCATGCACACAGAGACGGGAATCGAACCCGGGCCCTGGAGGTGCAAGGCGGCAGTGCTAAACCACTAAATCTCTACACAGAAGCTCTTTTAGAGTACCTGCGGGTAGAGTTCTCCTTTATCACCTCAGTGACCAAGGTCATCCTTTCCTGGAAATGCAATTTTGGCGGACAGACATAAGAGTCTGAAATAAGGATGCATAACTTGGCCCACATATAAAGCATATCATCATGGTGCTGGTATCATCATCGGTGTATCCATAGTCTTAATACTTTTATGAATTAAATATCAGTTTTCGAATTTTCATACATTCTTGAAAATCGCTAAAAAACATGTTTTCATCTCCTCATTATGGGCGATAAAAAGTAGACTTTGGGTTGATTTTAAATAGATATTATTGCCATTTGTAACCAAAGTGTGCAACAAACAGAGGTGTCTGAATACTTTCCGTTTATTAGTTTTTCTTTCAAGTATCTGTCAAAATTGATACTAAATATTTAGCATTAAATAATCATTACATTTTTTTAAACAGTATATTCATGATCAATCAACTGTATCCAATGTAAATCTTCTTCCAATGTAAAAAAAAAAAATAACACAATACATCAAATAATACATGAATTCCCCTATTCCCATCTAACACAGATTTTTCTGTTATTATCTTAGCTATGTTTATAAAAGGTTTTCTGTTGTTGCGTTTTTGTGTTGTTGCAGTATTTCCTCTGGTACCTGTGTTTACTGCCGCTGGTCTTGCCACACCTGAGACTTACTATAAAGCAAGGGATTGGGCTACTTCTGTTGTGGTTCACTGGCCAGGTATGAAAAATAGTTAATGCTTTACATTAAAAAAAAATCTAATTTCAGATTCAGAAAAACTGTTAAGAATCCAAGCAATAACAGGCATTTTACATTTACTTAGAAGCAGTTATTTTCAATACAGATTGAAAGTATTACGCTAATATGTAGACTCTCTACATCAGTCCACAATTTTAGTATTTAGTAGGATACAAGATACTAGGATTAAAGCCATTAAATAGTTTAATTTATGTTTTTTTTTATTGTTTGTAAATATCCTGACTGTAACTTTCATTGATATATCTTTAAACTATTTTTATATAAGTCCCCATAATGCACAATTAATGAAAGTGATTTGTGTGCACTATTAAGACAGTTGTGTTTGTTTTCTCATATGTCTATAACAAACAGTATTTTTCATACATTATGTGAGTTTTACGATTTCTTTCTTTATCTTCATAGGGCTTGTGGTTGGCACCGGCTTACTACTTGGAATTTGAAGGACGCAATGCATTTGTGTTTATATGGCTTGCGGGCCTGCTGTTCCTTATCATTAATTCAGTGGTAATGGTCCAGATCATCAACAATTATATACCCAATACAGCTGGTCAACAAAGAAAGAAAATAAAAGAAAGAATGGATTAGATTAGATTGGATTCAACTTTGTCACTGCACATGTCTGTACAAGGCAACGAAATACAGTTGAATAAATGAATAAACAAATAATTTAGCAAAAGTGTTTTTGAACGTCTGTTCATTTTGTTACATTTGTCTCTACTGGCTGGCAAAATGGCCTTAAAGCAAATAAGAAACCAGTCATTTTATTTGTAGGCAGTTTCTCAGTTTCTTGTTTAATTGTGTTACAAGCTAGTATCATTTGAAATAGGCTTCAAATGATAACTTTCCATTTGTTTAAATTCTGATTGGTTTGGTTTAGTCATTGGAGAAGAAAATCCATGCCGTCTTGGCTCCATAAAACCTGTTTCATGAAATACAGTCATTCATTTTTGGAATTTAATGGGATGACAGAAAGAATTATTGTCTGTAGTGATCATAAATAAGCCTTTATTTATTTATAGTCTTTGCTCTCAAAATACGTTATATTTGAAACTCATGGACAAGTTTGAGTTTTATCCATGAGTTTTATGCTGACAGTACTGATGTTCGTACTGGAGCTGCAGAGCCGGAGTTCTGTAGAGACAGATCGTCTGGAGCTGAATGTGTGTGACATACAGTACATGGGGATTGTATACTCCCTCACGTGGCAACAGCAGGCAAACAGCAGCCACCTAAATGAGGTTTATTACAGTTGATGCTAATGGAAGCCCATGTGCAGAGGGGAACTTTGTGTGGCTGAGAGAGAGTGCCTTAGAGAGCCTGTACCCTTTTAGGTTTGGATAAAAGGGTACAGGTTTGGATAGCCTAGGTATATGTATATTTCTTTTTGGATCTTAGTATAAGAACTATTTAAGGAAGCTACATACTCCTCCCTATTTAATTCATTTTGTCATTCAGATCTCTAGTCTAGACTAGAAACTCTAGTCATAGTACATACTGATCAGGTATACCATCAAAACTACTGATGGATGAAGTGAACAGCATTGTTTATCTCATTACAATGATACCTGTCAAGAAGGTGTGATACAGTGGGGCAAAGAAGTATTTAGTCAGCCACCAATTGTGCAAGTTCTCCCACTTAAAAAGATGAGAGAGGCCTGTAATTTTCATCATAGG
>JAQMYG010000019.1:9102344-9113902 GCA_030014215.1 Clariallabes teugelsi | reverse complement strand
TACCTGTGGGTGGTTTAGCATGTGGATTAGCATATCTAGGTAACTAACACTTGTGAGGTTGAAAGTTGTTTTTTTTTTTATGGTAAAAATTAGTCAGCTGGCTACAGTATTATTATTAGGCTTCTTTTTTTTTTTTAAATAGTAAGTTAATGTTACTGCATGATCAGTTTTTAAAAAACCAGTAGTTTTATCATGGAGTGTTCAGTGTTTAACAGTAGTTACCAGAACATGTAACTTTAGAGACATCGGTTAATTATATTCTATAAATTAAGACCAATACGTTTGTACTGTCAGATCCCAATCCAATCGAGCACCCATGGGACGCACCGGCAAAAAGTCCAATCTTGGTCAGAGCTGTCAAGATGGCAAAAAGGAGACACAAAACTGGGCATAATGTTTTGAATTGTAACATTATGGTTATGCAATATAATGTACTGTTCCTTATAACAGCAGATTGCAGTAAATGAAATGTTTTCCTGCGTAAAAATATAGACTGCAGAAGCAATCATGCAACTGCTCAGATTCGGTTGCACGTTGTTGCTGTGAGTCCAGTGGCCCGAAAGGTCTTTTTAGAAAGTTGTTATTCTGTCCCTGCCTCTTCCTCTTCCTTCTCACACTATGTGTTGTCTTTTTGCCATTGTTTTGGTTCTTTGTAAAACGAATGGCTCTTTTCTGATCTGCAACATGAGTGAAAACACAGGAATATAGGTTATACAGGTAGGTTTAAGTTCTAGAAAGTGTGTAACTTTTATATCTTATCAGTTGTTATAGTTCTATGTGTGTATGCAATTAAGTAGGCTAATTAAACTTTAAACGGAAAGGTTCCTCTGCCATGTTGCATGTAAAATATTCCTGCCGGCAAAGGGAAAAGATTAGCAGTTTGCTGCTGGGAGAAGTTGTATTGTATATCTCCAACCTACATGCAAAACTCTGGTACCACAGTGGGACCTGGACTAAGCCAGTTCTGCAACTTTCTAAATGAGCCAAAGGGAGTGATGCAAATATAGTTTTTTTCTTCTTAAGACAGTTTCATTCCCTCCCATTACAACGGTTGAACAGGACATCAATTTTGATGACGATATTTAAGCTAGCGTGGATCCTTTTGGCTCAATAAAGTGTTTAAACAGGAGGTGACTGCGTGTTGTGGCATATTTCCTGTATTCTAGACGTCTCTCTAATTATAACAGTGCTTAGGCACACTTGATTGATTAGACACTCTTATGTTATTTAAACAACCTAAGAGTGGTATTTACTATAGGTTTTGCTTGTATAGTATTAGACAATCTTATGGTCAGTATTTATACTTACAGTATATAGTACATATTTATCTTCTTGGTACAACAACTTACAATTAGCTAAAGTTAATGTAAAACTCTTAGCAATATACAGATGGACTATAAAAATACAGGCTGATCTGGATGACTTAGAATTTAAAATATAAAAAATTATGTCAATTATAATATATACATTATTATATTTATATGCACACTGTAAATGTTATACAGGTGTTAGTGTAAATGTAGGTTTAGAAGGGGTTCATCCGTTACTGTATTAGTTTAAATCCATTTACTGCGTTTGAGAAGGGTCTATTTCAGGTCATGCAGTGTGAGGAAAACTATTAAGCAATTATTAAAATCTACACGACATTTTGCATGCAGATTATTTTCCCTCTGATGTACACACACCCTCGTGCTTGAGAAGGCCTACGTCCCAGGGCAATAGAGAAGATTTACTTGCTGTAACTCTACCGAGGAAACATCACTCGCTAAAAAACCCTCCTTCGTTCAAAGAAGCTGGGAGGATTAAAGCAGAGGGAGACAGAAACATAGCTAGGCAGTGTTTTTAGAGCCTTGAGTTGGCTGACCGAGGTACTGTTGTCACGCGAACAAGCCTTCTGTCAATCTCCTCCTGTCCCTGACAGACTGCTGGCACCCAGCCAAGCCCTTGCGTGCAAGCCTGTAAAGCCACATTAGTGGTAGAAAAAAAGTTCATAACAACAACAGCTGTTAAATATTGATGACTACTGGCACTGAGCGCTCCTTGCAACAGGTTAGGGCTGCAATGTAATGCAAAGTAATTCTCTGACATTTGCTAAAGAATGTGCGTGGGCGTATTTCCTTTCTTTTACAAATCGAACTAAAGACATTCTCAGTAAAAACAGAGGGATCTATTTCTTTTCCATGTCATCTTAAATCGTTAACTGTAGTCCTTTAGTTCTCGGTTACTGTTACAGAAGGCACATTTCTCACAATTTAATCCCCTTCTACAGTATGTTCTTTGAAAGACAGAATTGTACGAGTGAAACGTGGCATCGTATTATTATATACGCTCCTGCAATTCTACATCGAGAGAGAGAGAGAGAGAGAGAGATCTATGCAAAAATGGGCATGTTCACTTTTAAGTGGTATTTGTTCACTTAAAATCAAAACCTTGTGTTCCGTATTCTGGCATCTTGAGACAATAATCATGACACATTTAACATGGAGGCATGGACAGACAACCCACATTGTGACAGAAGCCTAAAAAAGTCAAATGTCCTAAGATGAGTACAACATTAAATATGTGACAGTAGAGTATCATATATTATTTGACTGTTAATAAATATAATAAGCAACGTCTTGCATTTCCCACTGAGCAGCATAGTGTATGTGTAGCTGCTGCTGCTGAGTTTGAACAAGGGTTTAAAGCATAATATGACTCTATATCTATATATCTGTATTGTTTTTGTAAAAGTCACTACTTCGGTTTTCATTATGGTGGCTTTGTGTGAATATTACAATCTGGCACTCTCATCTCGTCCACATGCTTTTAATTCACAGGCTTCAAACTCCCCATAGAGCATTAGGGTAGGTGCTACAGTGAAACGTTAGGCTTAGGGTCTGACTTCTGGCTTTGTCTATGCAGCTGTATCCTGAGACATTATGGAAAGCACAATAAAGCCTGACCTTGATGTGTAAATGAAATGACCACCTGCATCTTCATAACAAAGCAATGGAAAACTGGCAAAGGCTCACATTCCCGATGCTGATTGTGTGTGCCGGCTCTGACTGACAGACTGTGCTTCCACTTCAATTTTCTCAAAGTATTTTTTTTCTGGACGTGTTAGCTGAAATATTAAATCTAAAAGGTTTGCAAATTGGAAAGTTAATTGTGAATTGTTCGTTTGTACAGTTTTTACATTGAACAGATTTATCTAAACCTCAAAATGCAAATTTCTATTTAAAGCAAATCTGTAAATATTAGCAAAAGAATTTTAAAATATCAGTAGTTATCAGAGTTAGAGTCACTGCTTTCACATATGGCAGTAATTTGTTGTACACTTTTCAAGTTGCCAGGGTAATCAACTTCCTATAGTGATTAAAAAACTTTCATAGGTTCTGTTTCAATAGCAAAAAGGAAACAAAGCAGTATTTTTACGCCTCTTCTCTCTTCCACTTTTTCAAAGAAATGCCAAAAAAGTCAGAAATGACCTTCATCTCTAACAAAAGCCTAGGCTTGATGTTATTCTCATGAGGAACTGTTAAGTACAAGAAGTGACTTTTTCCAGTTTGGTTAAGGAAGAAAGACAAAACAGAATCAATTTTGGCACAACAATAGACAGATGAAACAATAGGCAATATAATGCACATAGAAAGTTGCAAACTACAAAGCATGTTCTAAAAGCATTAAAAGACACACCATTTTTGATAAGCACTTTCATCATATTTCAAATATGTTAGCTTAACAGAAGAGTGGTTGGTGCAGCACACTTACAATTTATCAGTATTTATTATTTTATATTGTAGATTTCCTCTTCATGAACAAATTGATTTTAGTCTAGCAAAAAGTTTCACATCAACCCCTGCTACACACTAGATCATCAGTAAACAGAATAGCTTATTAAATAAATATACAAATATTTGCTTTTGATCAAACAAAATGCAGAAATGCTGCTTGATAAATTCATAGCCTTGACTACACAGTTTGCGCTTTTGAGGAAGGAATGTTACATCACTCATCGCATTGAACTGGCTAGCTTTTTAACGAAAACCTAAAACGTGTTGAAACTGTGTTGGAGTACCACTGACTTTTAGGATTTCTTTAATGGTAATTATAGTTACAACTGTTATGATAACAATAATAATAATAATAATAATAATAATAATAATATTATTATTAATTTATTCATTTTCTATATTGCTCATTCTGCACAGGGTCGCAGGAAGTCAGAAGACTTCGGGCACGGGGAGGGCAATCTTGGAACGCCAATTACTCCTCTCACACAGACTAGAGGTATAAATCGAACCCTCAACCCTAACTACTATGCTACTGTGCTGCCTAATAATAATAATAATAATAATAATAGTGCACATGTTTTCTGCTTAACATTCCAGCACCCGTAATACTACTGTAAATGACTTCCCATTTCCCAGGCAACCGTATATGTTGCCTCAGTATGTTTTCCCAACGTGCAGAATATTAGCACTATGAGAACACCAGGCTGATATTCAGCACAACAGCACTCCCTCTCTTGTGAGATGACTTAATTATAAGGAGTCACTGAACGTTATCAAAAAACAAACACCTTGCCTGTACATGAGAAATTTATATCTTATAATCAGTTGCGGGTAGCAAGTTGGATCGTTTTTGTGCAACTCGACAGTTACAGAAAGCAAAAAAAACAACAAAAAAACTTAATTTTGTGCAGCACGTACATCAATCAGCAGGCTAACAAAGTAAACCCATCCACAAACTGCTATTCACTGTGATGTCATGTTGATGTTAATTTTACCAACAAAGTAGATAGATACTGTACACTATCCAGTTACAGGCAAATGCTAAATAATAAAACAAAGAAGAACATTTTGGGAGATGGAAGATATTTTATAAACGCATTTCTATAATTGATAGACAAATATGGTCTTTCGTCTGGTTCCGTGACTTCCCTAAAGGATGTGATGACAACATTTAACATCATTCTATTTTCTGCTCATAAGTGTTGACAAAACGTATACAGATAATCATGACTGACGCAAAAGACGCTAACCACTTCTGTATTTATATACTCTATTACATTCTCACCTTTTAAAAATTATGTTCCACTTCTTTCTCTCTAAGCTGGACTCTGATGGGAAGCATCCTGGTCTCTCTTCCTACAGTAGTACACATGCCTGCAACTAACCAGATGTCAGAACAGAAGTCCTTTATTTGTCAAACTCAGGCCTGATGTCTTAGTACAAGCCAAAACGTACAAATGTACCAAGTCGAAACACGATGACGCATTTATTATTAAATATATATACAGCACATATGGGGAATTCTCTGCCTGTGTATGACTGATGAGCTCTGCCACTTCAAGTCAATCCATTGGTATGCCATTGAAAGCATCTCACCAGCTGCACGAGTCTCTCCAGTGATTGGTCAAGACGGCATAAACTATATGTGGCATGGTTTGGAAAAATTAGTCAGATGTTGTTGTCAGGAAAGACAAGGGTTTTGAATCTGTGGTTTGATGGTAGATATCATGTTAGGAAAGATGCCAGTTAAAACAACACAAAATGCAGCTTCCTAAAGTTAAAGGAAACTTTGCCAGCTAAGTGTGATTTTTACTATTACTATTACTATTACTATTGATACCACCGATAGTACAGATATTACTTGAAATGTTTTACTTTGACAAACAGGGAAGGGCATGGAAAGATGGTATACTGCACTACAGAAATGAATCTCTAATTTATCTCTAAGTGGATCCCTATGTTATGTAAATGTTCAGAAACCATTTACCTTAAGGTACAGTATCTTTAATTTCTTGTAAAGTCAAACAGATTTTCAACAAACAAATCTCATTTTACTTTCCTCAATGACTGTTTTACTGTAATAAATACAGTTTAATCTCATGTGATTCTTTTTTCTGTGTATATTAGGAAAAAACGCAGTCCACGATTTCTTTTTAAAGCTGCTTTTTCTCCTAAGTCTCTCTCTCTCTCTCTGTGTATGAGTGTGTGTGTGTGTGTGTGTGTGTGTTTGAGAGAGAGCGAGAGAGAGAAAGAGAGAGTGTGTGTGCGTGAGCGCACAGAGGAAGTACCCTGTCATTTCTGCAGGGCTGGTCTCCTGCACATGATTCGTCAGATCGTTTTCATAACCACTTCTCTGAGGTCAGCTTCTAGTCAGCTGCAGTCACGCAATCCCCCCCCCTCCTCCTCCTCTCCTCCTCTTCCACTGATATTACTCTCTCTCTCTCTCACTCTTTCTCTCTCTCTCTTAAAGACATAAAGCACTTGTTTTTTTTCCGAGCTGAACCCTGCAAACTATTAATTCTCTATTTCTATTGATGTCTTCCTGATTCAGGGTCTGTACAAACATCATTGCTTGTTTTTAGATTTATTAGCTAGATAAATGTAAATGTATCTAGCACAGCATGATGAGTTGCAGGGAACACTGAAATTAGATTGATAGCTAGTTATTTATGGCTGTATTCACGGTGAAAGTGCAAAAGGGTATACAAGGTGCAAGAAGTAATCGGATAGAATTGCGTGTGAACGCGCAGGCTAATGTCACATCTGGTTGAGTTGAGTCTCTTAATTTAATCCAAACTCTCCAACCACAGCAGATTCAAAAGACTCGCAGTGCATACACCACCATTGTGGCTACAGATGGCTGAAGTATTTTTGGACTAATTCTGTTGATTTCCTCGAACAACAACTCTTGTTTACAATAATGTCCAATCTACAAAATCCCCAATCCCCAAATTTGGTGAAACTTTAAATGAATTTGGTATTGAGCTTAAATTAATTATTTGTTTATTCTATGTATTCAATTGTTTTACAAGAAACCATTAATTCATTAATCTTATGTTACTAAAAGAGCATCACTTATTTCACCAGGTCACTATGCATATATTCCCTCAAAAATACAAAAAAAAAACAATATCATTAAAAAAAACCATGACAAATCTTTCATATGTAGGTTCTCCTTGTGTCACCTGGGCAGCTCTGGCCCCTTGAGGAATGACTCCATAAGACCTCTGTCTCAGGATGTTGGCAGTCGATACTTCGGGTGCTGTGGGTTGCAGGGTGGGGCCTCCGTGGGTCGGACTTGTTTGTCCGGTGCATCCCATGAATGCTCTATCAATTTGGGATCTGGGGACTTTGAAGGATATGTACAGTACAGGGCAAAATCCGGAGCCACCCCTCATTTCTCCCTAGTAAATTAAATTAAATTAAACAATATAGACTAAATTAATCTTCTAAAAAAAATGGAAACAAATATTTTACTTTGAAAGTACAAAGCGGCTAAAGATACAATACATTTTTTTTTTTTTTTATGTAACAACCTACAGTAAGCAGCGACCTCATTTCCCCTCTCGTCTGTTCCAACCACTCAGCATTCAGCATCACTAGTACACTAACCACCGACCTGATCATCTGTCATCATCTGCACCTGTTTCTCACTGGTTCAATTTAGGTGTTTGCAGCCAATGAGTGCATGTTGCCATGGACATGTCAACATAGTTTAATAAATATAATAATCTATAATTAATGCTGATATTGTTATTCTTTGCATATTAATACAGAGTACGCAACATTCTGTTTAAAACATTTAAAATGAAAATGGCTTCGGGCTTACAACTACAGTTGCTGCGATAACTACAGTGTAGGACTGCAACTGCCATGAACAGTATTGCCCTCAACTTTCTAATATGTTTTAAATCATAACAGATTTCCTGCTTTCACCTTTGCACTTTTTTACTACATGGCACACAGCGAAAGAAGAGATTTATTCATAATTGCACTATCCGAGATCACCCAAATGATAATGAGTTCCCATTTAATTTGCATCCTTTCAAGGTTCAAAGCAATTTTCAATGCATTTTAAATTTTAGCTAATGTGGATCTGTTGCTGTTTTTGTCTTTTGTTAGTCATTTGCGTTTCAAACAATGTGGGTAAGTGAACTAGTGGCAAAAGTTAAAGCAGCGTGTGCAAAGTGACCTGTTATACAGCCCTAGTAGGAAAGAGAAACTCATACTACAGTAGCAAAGGTAAATAATGCTAAACAAATTTATGTTCACGTACTGGTAAACACAAAGAGTAACCATAGTTATAGTTATGTTATGTTCATAAGCAGCCTACAGGCTGAAAATGCATTCAGACTGTCTATTGCAACTCTGGTAGACTATAACGGCATGGTATTGATTATGTTCAATAATTGCACTACAATGTTAAATGACAACAAGAAATATGAATTATATTTACAAACCTTTGGTTAATTTTATGTAACATTTTGGTGTTCCCAATATTCCAATAAGAATAATGCATAAATACATGATATGGAGTTTAAAGAGCTGTTTTAATAATTAGAAGTATTACTGACCGATTCTGGTCTGCAGAATGCAAAGTTAATATTATGATTATATATTTATTACATAATTTATGTTACAATTATGCTAAATTGTGTCATTTCTCCAGGTTGACAACAAATAAGCAAGGGTTTAAATATATTTACTGATTTATGCAAGTAGTAACAGCTCTGCATCATATAACGCAATGTTTAAAATATTCACTCAACTACTGTACATAGCATGTTTACTATATTCAAATTGATCTGACTTCCTCTTCACACCAATATGCAGAAAAACGTATTTCCCATATTTAAAGATATAATGGGGTGAGCTAAGGAACTAAGTGTAGCGTGAGATGGATTTGCTTGACAGAAATGCCCTGTGTAACTAACAGGTCCACCTGGTGAAAGTAACTGCATGATTTACAAGTAAAGGATGAGTAAGTATTTTAAATAACAGGCCATAATATTGTAATACTACTTCAAATCAGCAGACGGAAAAATAAAACAATGCACATATTATATTACTGTGCTTCACCAGTGAGGCTGTACTGTCGTTTCTGACAAGAAAAAGGCCATTATATACAGTATTTAGACCACACTGATGTCTGGGACTCAAAGTCAAAACATTGCGTGCGAAGGACTGGCTAACATGGAGATCTGGTGACCAGCTACAAGGCAAGATGAATGTTCATGAATGTGTCCTTTGAGTGGTGCCAACCATGGACTGGCTACATTTATATTCTAATGGAGGGTAATGAAACTTCAAACAGGCCCCTTCACTGTGAGTTGTGTTATTATGGTTTAACATAATAGGCGAGCTTAGTCATATCCATGGTCTCTGCTATTTGTGTCCTTAAATTAGTGTTACAATGAATGAGTGCAAAGGTTACTGTGGAGACGGAACAGACAAAAGAGGGAGAGGAGAAATGTAAAAACAACTGCACAATAATCTCATGCTTACTCTTCCCATCTGGGAAGCATCCACCCTTGATTGGCGAAAGAACATGTAGTATGTACTGCATCTGTAATGCGTATTTAAAACGAGACATTAGGTTAAAAATATCCTGCATTCAGAAACTATTCGAACACCTTCACTTTTTCTCATTTTGTCACATTACCCCCTTCGTCTGAAACTGAATAAATTCATTATGTCGCAAAAATATAGCATGACAAAAAGTATAGGTTTCATAGGATTCTATTTCTCCCCACATGTGGCCACCACTGTACTTTATTATAGGGATGTCAGAAGATGAGCAGAGCCTTGTCTCCTCCACATTTAAATTTTACATTTTGACTATGGATTTTATTTATTTATTTATTTAACCATCAAAGCTGCAGAAATCTCTCAGATTTCTGTGCTTTAAAAGAATCCTGCCTCAGACTATGATCTTTTTTTATTGATTCTTTATTATAAGCGTTTTGTTTAAATGTGATATTACAAAAGCTGTTTAAGTGTTTACTTCATGTTGAATTATGACTTTCATTTAATAACATCATATAATATAAATATATAATAGTTTCTATATATAATAGACTCTTACAAAGACAGTTTCTTATCTACAGGCGAACAGTATAGTGGTAAGTCAGGTATTGACAGCTGCAGAATAGGCACAATAATCCTCCAACATCAATTCAACATTGAAATTTGACTCGCAGTCCATACCACAAAGATGGGCATCATATTCCACTAAGTCCGTATATAGTAAGGTATTGATACTATGCATCAGGCAGAAACCTTTAATTCCGTTTTCCTTTTAAGATTTAGGAGTCCTGATTCCTTATCATCCCAGAGCCATTTTTTTTACCATTTGAGTGCTATTAAATTTCAATGCACATTTTTAAGATTAAATAAATTATGCTGAAATGAAATTTAAAGCTAAATGTATTACTCAAAAAGTAAAACTCATTTTATACACTTTCAACATACTTCTTTCATGCCAAATAAATGAAAAAAAATTTATACACTAGAATATTTTTAATAGACTGGTGTTGCATATCTGAACATTTTATAGATGCAGCTCCAAGTTTGCCATTTACAGGCCCTATATTCAGGCCTCGTGATGTACATCTCGCTGAGGCCAGAATCCACTAAAAAACTCCACTTCCCAGAATACAGCGTGGCCTACAATTATTGCCGCCTGGGACTACAATCTCCAGCACAACACTCGACCAGCACATTCACAGTCACCCAAATTCTTATCATGCATATCTGTTCCTAATCACACCCTATATAAACAGACTTTTGACACTCACACACACACACACACACACACACACACACACACAAAGCATGAAGTAGTGCTAAGTGTGCCTTTAAAGGGTCTATTAAGTGTGGCTCAGCAGTAGTGCATATTTTTTATCTTATTTTTTTATTTTATCTTACGTTAATAAGCTCAGTTTTTGCGTTTTGGATTTCCCCACTCTCTACTGTTTGCTGATCACTGGACTTTGTTTAAATGTATTGCTTTACACTGAATTGTTTGTCATTGTCTTCTAATAAAAAGCTAGACTAAGGAAAACTCATATGAACCAGGCTGCAAATTAACATATGTAACATAATAATACAACAGTGTTAAATCTGGTGCCCTCCTGTGGACTGGCTTCCAGTTCGAGGTAAATCCCACCTCACATCCATCCCAGAATATGATAATAATGATGAAAAATGATATATTTACACTCAATTACCTCAGCTTCTTATGAATATTTGTTACCTATTAAATGTATCAAATGAATTGTATTAAATCTTCAATTTTGCCAAAAATTGTTGATAAATATTTTCCTGATCCTTCAACAGAATTAAGAAAGTTTTAATACGAAACATTGTTTTAAAGCACTTTAGTAAACACTATCCAAGCTGATTACTCCCACCCTGCTGGCAAAGTTATTTTTGTGAGTAGTACGGAAATCCTGGGGTCAAAAAGAGGCTGAGGGTTCCCTCTTTCTTATACTATGTTAAGGGATTCAAATATTCTAAAAAATATGATTTTTTTTACTGAGGGTTCCCTAATAATCAAACTCGCACTTGCCATATCTCAGCAACCAGACACGATACAGTAATTAACCTGCTAACAAAACAGAGCTCATAGAAGTAGGAATAAAAAAATATGCACCACTCAAATCACTCAATTCAATCACTTGCATGCAATCTGATTTGATGTGATGTGTCACAAATCTTCTTGTTTGGTTTGTGTAAGACAAAAAAAAAAAAAGCTCCAATACACAAATATATATATATATA
>JAQMYG010000019.1:9087627-9102244 GCA_030014215.1 Clariallabes teugelsi | reverse complement strand
TATATATATATATATTCATGATAGACTCACTGGATACTTAAATAGAAACAGCTGTGCCCCTGATCATTTAAGAAATTATGTGATCAGTCAATCATGTGGCAGCAATGCAAAGCATAAAGTCACAAAGATAGAGATCAAGTCTTCAGTTTTTACCAAACATCACAAAGGGCAAAGATGTGATTTCAGTGAATCAGAGTATGGCATGACTGTTGGTGTCAGACGGTCTGGTTTGGGTATTTTCTGATTTTCATACACATACTTTCATAGAGGGATCTTGTTCAAGGAAGTCAGAAAAGAAGGGCCAGACTGACAATAAAGCAGAAAAGCCTCAGAAAATGCACAACATGCCGGACATTGTGGTGAATGTATTACAACAACAGAAAACCTACAGTATGTCTCCTCGCCAGTCAGCCAAGAAGAGGAAACTAAGCCTACAGTGGGTACAAACTCACTGAAACCAGACAGTTGAAGTTTGGAAAAAATGTAACCTCTTCAATTTTTAAGTTTTGGTGAGCCAGTTTATTTTTCTTAACTGCATGCAAGTGTATAAAAATATTTTTCTCTGCATGACTGTACCATTAAAACCAATAACTTGTTAACTAATTAAAACCAATTCATTTGTGTTGAAATACACAGACAAATGTGTCAAGAAATTATTACTAATAATCTTATGCATACATACTGTACCAGGTCTGTTTTATTATACGGTATATGATTTATCCTGTATTGCTAATAGTTTTATGGCATTTTATTACATTTCGTATATATGATAAAATTAAATATTTTAGCTATAGCCTATGTACTTTATCCATAGCAAATGTTATCACAACTACAGCAGATAAATACCAATACATCTCCCCATTATCAGTGAATAAGAATGTGACTATTGTGAATTAAATGTCCACATATTATAGTTTGTATATACTTTGAGAACAATGTTGATTAAGTTGACTTTCAGACTCCAAGGGTGTTCAAGTCAAAAGAGATGAAATTTCTCGTGAATTAAGGCATAAAACTGAATGACTTTTACAGAAGACTTGAAGCACAGTACAATGATGAGACTCCTGGTTCAAAGGTTTTTAAAGAAGGCAGTGCATCCGTGAATGACAATCCTTGCTGAGGTGGGTAGGAGCCCACTGCAGTTGTTTCCCATGAACATTCAGCAAAGTGAAACGCCTGATGCATGTAAAGAAACTACGGATAACTTGTTGCCAACTTGCATAGAGATGCAAACTGTACACACAATCATTCAAGAATGCCGCTCGCACGTTACAGAAACTCGGCTGGGCGTTATTGCCACATCCCCAGTTCTAACCTCACGTCAAGCCACTTTCACATGTTTGGGCGATAAAAGGAGTTTCTGGGAGGCTGGGAATTTCAGATGTGAAGCAGGGAGTCCATTCCCGCCACAGCGTATTGAGAAAACCTCCCACCCTGATGGCATCCACGCACTATTTATACACTGGAATAAGTGCACTAGTGTAGCGGGGGAGTATATACAGAAATAAGGTACTTTTTACTCTCATAAATCTATTTTGTTATCCTACACAATCAAAAGTACTCCTTTGACTAGAACGTCCCTTGTAGTACTAGTAAACAGGACCCTCAATTGAGGTTATATGAAATGACAGGAAGTGCTGAAAAATATTGTCATGATAACGTATTGCCCAGGAAATCATAGCATGCTTCAAATTCAACAGGAGATTCAACTCTTTGTAATGATTTACTGGATTGAATTTAAATGTTTTAACAGTTCTTTTCTTTTTTATCTTTTTTTTTTTTTATAACCAACAAAGCTTTGTATGCAAACTACAGTATATTATATATTATTTGAAATTCATCCAATATGTACCCACCAGTATTTGTACAAGCATTAAATATTTTGAGCAGGCCCATTTTATGGAACATACTTTGGTTAACTGTTATGTTTGAACTTGGCATTGATGTTGGCATTTTTCCTACTGTCAACAAATGTCCTTGACCTTTATTTTCATACACTAAAAATAAATCAGTGATGGCAGAATCACAAAAAATTTACCGCTACTCTGAAACATTTTTAAGTACCTCATTGTAAGTATAAAATGTGAATAGACAACAAAGTTATGGTATGTAATAAAACAAACAAACAAAAAATCATAAGAAAAAGATCTATACCTAATTAATAACAAAAAGACTGCAGTGAATGTTGAACAAATGTTTTTGTTTGTCAGTATGAAATTTATGATTCATGCTTTTTATGCTTTAAAAAGTCACTGCACACTTCCAGCTAAACATGAACTGAATACCTTTGTAACTTTTACTGCATTAGAAGGAAAGATTACAAGTAGAAATTGCTGTGTTGTAAATGTCAGCACTGTAGAGTACTGGGAAAGAGTAGTACTGTAGGATAACACTTAGAGAACTATGACTCAGAGAACACTGTGAAATAAATAACAATCCCGTTTAGTACTGTTTTATGGATGTCAAACAATATCTAAATACTGCAATATAAATAATATATAACTATATAAAAGCTGTTTAGCTATTTTGACTTTTAATTACTTTGTAGTATATCTTGTGTCTTGTTGTGTGTGTGGTTATTTGTCTGGTGTTGTACAGTATTGTATTGTTTTGTCTGGTATTGCTTTGTTTTCGTTATTATGTTCTTAATTAGCATTGTTTTGTTGTTATGACTGTCTTTAATGTGACATTCCAAGGGACTGCAGATAAAAATCAGCTCTAAGCTAATTATTTTACAATACATCAAATTCCAACATTTATGTTTAACAATATAGATAATATATAGATTATTTATATACGGTACACCCTGGATTGGGTGCCAACAATTTCAGGGCATAATCACACACACACACACACACACACACACTACAGGCAATTTGGAAAGGTATGTCATTGAACTGCTAGAGGAAATCAGAGCACCCAAAGAAAGCAATCTCACACAGAGTAAAGGCAAGATTCAATCCCCCAAACCTGGAGTTGCGAGATGACAGTGCTAACCAATAAGCCAGATTACAGTTGAGCCCATACGAATAATAGTATAAAGCAGGCCCAAAAGTCAACTGATTAGAACAACACATCTCGATCGCTCACAAAACTCACAAAACCTCTATATGGTTATGAGAAAAATCTAACTCTCTGATGCATGTACTGGAAACACTTTACAGGAGATGTTTTCACTTCGAACCTCTCAAGAAAATGTGGGTTTCCAAAGAAAAATAAACAAAAGCCACGCTCATGTGAGTCATGGCAATCAGTCCCTTGCTTAAATCCACGGAAAAAAGAAATGTTCGGCCTTTGCACTACAGTTTAAAAGTGCATAACTTACCGTGGAAGAAGCTCTTGACACGAAGGTAACTGACGCTGAGGCGTAACACGGAAAGCTTATCGAGTTTGGAGATGATCTCAGGTGGGAAAGGTAGCAGACCGGCCAGACGATCTAGCTCTGCATTCAGCCGGTCTCTGTGCCGTTTTGATGGGTTCGACTTCTCGCTCACGGGTGCAGGTTTTCTACTGGACATAACAAAATGCAATACCGACATTAGGCTGGATCATGGCATTGATTTTTGCAATAAATTTTTTTTAATCCATGGTTTTCAGTGGCCCTACAACAGGTCTTTCACACGTTCTCAAAACCCATGTGCAAGAGATGAGCTGAGCTCTATGAACTTAATGAACTTCATTGTTTTAAAAGTTTTAAAACATATCGTGTATATTACATTGATCAGAAATTAAACGAATAGAAAGGGATAAATAATGGATTAGTTCTTACACTCATTACCACCATGTAAATGAAGCTTTTAGAACAAGAAAACTGGCAGGATCACATGCACAGGCTGAACCAGACCTACACACATGCTTGATGAAAATTTGTGTCGTTCATAAAGTATAAAATATAAAATAAAAATGAAATACTCAACTGCTTCTGTACGGGCTTCCTGCGCTTCCGACCGGCGTACATGCAGTCTCCTGGGGGTATCATCTCTCACACGGAAAGGGTGCTAAAGGAGTGATATCCAAGGGTTTTAAATTCCCGAAAGTTACTTCTACAAACGTAGAAACTAAATATTTGCAATGGTTTAAAAATAAAATGAACTTAAATAACCATAGCATCAATACTATGCTTTTTGTTCAGTTTATAATTTAATTATCTATTAAATGTCTATACAATTCATATTTAAACTTGTTCTAAATTGTATGTCACCATCTCTATATCACTATACTGTACATATACTTACACACATACACACACAAGCCAACATGAACCGCTTGCTCTAACAAGGACTAATACATAACATATTTGACATATCTGGATAAAACAGGCTGCTTACCAAAATAATCTTCTGCGTCCCAAAGATGAGAAGTAGCATTCAAATAATTATTCTACGAATATTATATTGCATTGAATTAATGTTATTTATATTTTTCCCGGTTTGAGAATAACTTTCATCAGTTTGCACCGCTCCAGGCAGATAGATGACTGTTTTATACCAGACTTCACTTCCTCGCGTTTCAGGTGGCGGATTCCTCTGAATGACATGCTGCTCTCTTCGCACGCAATGCTGAGCCACGGCGCGTGCGCGCGCATACAGACAGACGCGCACGCGCCCGCGCGCGCACGTGCACACAATAACTCTCAACTCCCGCTTGATATCTCACGCGGCACTGCCGACCGGGACACGGTTTACACACGATATGAGAGAAAGTATTGCTTAAATCAATGGTGTAGTTTAAGATAACTTTAAATGTATTCTGTTTCTAACATGTACTTATTAATATTACACTAATATAGGCATCTTAAACCCAAGAGTTTTCGTTTCACGAGCTATTTAAATCCAGTTAATGTCATGTAGTCATCCAGTACACCACTGGAACTGTAGCTGCACTGCAGATTTGGTCCTGTTTTTATCACACTCACACTATATGGACAAAAGTATTTGTCTAAACCTGCAATGATATTGAATCTAAATACATATACTCAAGTATGGAGTAGGTTACCCTTTTGCACCAATAACAACTTCCACTCTTCTTGGAAGAGTGAAATCTGTCCACAAGATTTTGGAGAGTTTATGTGGGAATTCCTGGCCATTTATTCCGTAGAGCATTTATGAGGTCAGGTGCTGATGTTGGACGAGAAGGCCTGGCTCGCAATCTGCGTTCCAGTTCATCCCAAAGGTGCGCGATGGGGTTGTGATCATTCAAGTTCTTTGACACCGAATTAATCAAACCATGTCTTTATAGTCCATGTTTTGTTCCATGGCACAGTCAGTTTGGAATAGAATAGAAAATGGCCTTCCCCAAACTGTTGCCACAAAGTTAAAAGCACAGCATTGTCCAAGATGTCTTGGTATGCTCCAACATTGAGATTGCCCTTTGCTGATAATAAGGGGCCTGGTTAAAACACATGAATTCAACAATTAACAGGTTTGGCCAAATACTTCTGTCCATATAGTGTATAACAGACTGATTAAAATGTAGCACCAAACTACAGATTGATTAAAAATGTAGCATGTATTGTAGTTGGATGGTGGATTCACTCTTCGTCTGCACTGCTTTATCCTGCATACAGGGTCACAGGGAACCTGGAGCCTATCTCAGGAGACTTAGGACACGAGACAGGGTGCCAATCCACATGCACATACACACACTCACACACTCCTTCACATGGGCACTTTGGGAATACCAATTAACATAATCTGCGAATGACGCACAGGGAGAATACCTTACTCCATGTATACAGACCCGGGGACTGTAGAGGTGCAAGGTGACAGTGCTAACCACTAAGCCAAAGTGCAGCCGTTATTGTAGACAATAAAACAATAATTTTCCTTATATGTATACTATTGGTATACTGTAGCTCTGCATGCCCATCAGTGCAATCTGATAGCACTGAACTTCCAGAAACAGCAAAGGAAAGAGGAAACCATACTCATTCAATTAAAACCACACTGAAGTGTTACAAACCACATATTTGTTATTTACTATACATAAACATTAGGCCTTACTACGGATTTTACCATACTCATTGACTGCTCCTTCAGTGGGGAAGGTAAAGCTTTATTTAGCACCAGTAAACCCTGGCTATTGGAGTGCATGCAACCTGGCAAATTTTTAGCGTACGGTCCACAACACGGGTGAACTGACAAATGACTTTCAGCTGTTGGATTCAAGAAATGGATCATTTCATGGGTACTGAGCAAATAACTCACTTTCAGGAACCACTGTATGCTGGTCAGGGTTACAGTAAATCCAGACGCTAACTGGGTGTGAAGAAATGCACCTTGGATGGGATGCCGGTGCTTCTGAGGGCACCCTGCTCACACACACATTAACACATTCATTTAAAACTATGGACAATATTACTTTGATGATTATGTTTTTTGAGATTTTAGAGGGAACCCAAGAACTGAGAGGAAACCTATTCAGGCGGTGTGACTCTAACTGTGGACTCTATTGCTGTGAGATGGCAGTGCTACCTGTTATGTCACTGTGCCAGCTTTATTAAATAAATGATTTAGTAGTGCAAACATAAAAGCAAAATGCATATATTATTAATTTCTTCCTTATGTATATTGCTTATCCTGTGTAGCGTTGCCGGGGGGCGTGAAGCCTATTCCAGGGAACTGAGGGCACAGGGCACACCCACACACCCAATCACACACTTTTGATAACCTTTGGACTCAGAATCTGCATGATTCAATCCCCCAATGCTGGAAGTGCAAGGCAACAGTGTTAGAAACTAAGCCACCATGGTGCCTTATTTATTTATTCATTTTATATTATTAAACACATATTTTGAACAGACAGACCCAAGATAACTGGTAATGATGAAAATGTGCAATAGCAAGACTAAATAACAGTTCAAACAGCGACACAAATGTTTGTGTAGCATAGAAATCTTTCATTGGTCATGTTTTTTCTGATAATACTCAGCAGGAATCCCAAATAACCATTAATAGAGTAATATAGTTTTAACAAAGTTGCATGATGTCCATCATCAGGACAACAATATGTTAAAAGTTAGAATGACATTGATAAAAGATTGAGATAACATTGAATTAATTACCTAAATACAACATTATGAAAATTTCATCTTTATTTGACGCCTTTATGCAACCAAACAACCATGGTCGATCAAGGGAATTTAGAATTTCAATCGGAGATTGCCAAGGACACAACAGCTTCCCACACACCGTGTGTGTATCTTATGTTATTAATCTCTTAGTGTTGTAATGTTACTACTCTGATTAATTTTCTTTCAGAAATAACACTGTAAGTTGCATCTTAGCTCCCCAAAAAACCCTTTTCCTACTTTCTAATTTATTATTTAATTAAATTGTAAATAGTCTACTTTGTTGTTGGTGATTCTCATTATGTATGTGCATTTACCAGCCTTAACAGTGGTCCAGTGGTACGCATGCAGTACTCTTGCCACTGTAACCAGAGTTCAAGTCCTGCTCAGGCCACTGGTTTGACATTAATATTGTATTGAATTCTTTTTAAACATTGTGTACCTTATTATCATGTAGTCAGCCCTGTAGTCAACACTGTTCTGCCTTCATTTAATCAAACTAATTCTACCTTTCAAAAAGGGTCAGTGGTGGCTCAGCTGACTGAGGTACTGGGTTGCTGATCCTGCCACTGCTGGATCACCATTATTGGGTCCTTAAGTGAGACCCTTAACTCTACACCCCATACAACCCAGCCACTACATGCAGTGCCTGTGCCAAGCCCAGTAAGGAAATGAGAAGATTGCAACAGGAAAGGCATTCAGCATAAAACTTATGCCAGATCTTGTGAATAAAATGATCGACGACCACTAGAATAAAAGGGGCAAAGCCCAAGAAAAAAAAGCCCAAACAACCCAATACCACCATTGTCCCAACATCTGTAATGTTGTCAAATTAATGTCATGAATTAAGAAATTCCTGCTGTTAATGCTTCCTGGTATTAATGATTAAAATTTTTAAATGCAATCATTAATCGTTGTTGTATGACTGGTCAGAATATACTGGTTTTGGCAAATACTCAACTTCTTTTTGGTAATGAATCATCACATTGTTTTATTTCATACTCTTTAAAAGATTAGTAATGGATAGCAAATAATCATGACAATTTGAGTGTAATTTTTTTAACTTACAAATATGCACCTTATCTACAATATAAGGAACACAGATTTCCTCTCAGTTTAGTTAAATCTTGGATATAGTTTACACAAAAATTACTCGCAAAAGACGTGAAACTATAAAGGACCCAATTCCTTGCGCAATGGGCCTTTGTTAGTGTTTGTTTCAGTTTCCATTTTCACCACTAGGTGCACACACACATGCAACCCAATGGTTGCACAATGTCTAGACAGTTGCGTAAAATCTACAGAACATCATCTTACTGTATAGTTGTTTATTCATTTATTCAGTCATCTTCGATACTGCTTATCCTGTGTGCTGGGACGTGGGCTGGGCTGATGGTGGGGTCCATCCTTAGAAATTGACATAATTTTTCTGAGCGGTTGAATTAATGGATTTATATAGCACGAGTGGACAATTTAGTGCTATTCAGTCCCATTGTGTATTTTTGAAACCTTGAAAACCCAGAGAGTCTGCGTCTCACCCACCAATGTGAGTGTACACGTGCATCCATTCGTTATCTAAGATGCAACTTAAACAATGCATAGGCCAATTCAGTGTGGTGTTGGCAAATTGCTGACTTGGAACTGTATAATTTTAACAGGTATATTGATTTGCTGTTGTCAAAAAGCGATTTTAGAACTCTGAAGCATGACTACCAGAGCTAGTTAGCTGTCAAGCTTGGTAAGAAGGCAGAAGGGAGTTCTCATACAAACCTCTTATGGTTTGTGCTTTGCCCATGGTATCTCCATGGCGTGTTGTAGAAGACCACATTAAGTCCATATTACATTCTCCTGGTGCTTACCTCGTTCATGGCACGGACACAGCAGGTTATCAGCATGTCTACTGTATGTCACGTTCAGAGTATTTAGTATAAATACTGCCCTGTGGAAGTGGTTGGTAATGACACAGACTGTCGTTTTTGTGTTTCTCTTCACTGTTCTCCCAGTGTTTTTGTCATCACATGCTGCGTTTTCCTTGGCTAACTTGTTTAATGTCTGAGTAATTTTTCTTTTTTATGAAATACCAAATTGTTGCTATACCCAAAGCTCTGATAAAACTTTCCCTCTTTTCTCAGCTTAAAAATGGCTTGTATTTCTCTACGACAGCTCTCAAATAAATCAAAATGATGAAAATGCACAAGGAATTCATTCAGCTTTACCTTGGTCAGGGTCATGGCGGAGCTAGAGCCAACTACAGAAAACTGGAAGTAAAGCGTGGGGGGATTCAACTAAAACAGGATGCTAGTTCATTGAATGGCATTACTCACAAACATTCCTACTCTCATTAACTCCTATCGGAAATTCAGCACCACTTATCTGTCTTTCTGCATGCTTGTAAAAACTGGGAGAAAACTGGGCAGAGCATGCAAAACTACACACAGACTGTAACCTGAGCTCAGTGCATGAAGTTGTGAGAAGGCACTAGTATCCAGAGTGCCACCATGCTGCCCCCTACATATTTGTACTGTTAATGAAGGCTGGGCTTTTTAAAAGAGGATAATAAGGGAGGCTATCAGTATATAAGATATTATAATAACTTGTACCGAAAGGCATGCAAGACTGCATTTAATGTCAAAAAACATAAAAACCTTAAAAGCATAATAGTAGTGGCACTTTTAATGGAGCTTATAAGTTTTACAATTCATAAAGCTGATCAGGTTTCTTTTTTCTTATAAGAATTTTCTTTTTTTTTGCGCTGTGTCAAAGCAGACGCAGAACAAGCTCAGGTTAATATCATTAAAATAAAACAACGACACACTATTATATAAACCAAGGTAATACACACTCAATTTCAGTTTTTTTGTCATTTTATGCTACCATTTGCATCTGGGGCATTAGGGCATCCACCGTGTTTACAAGGTCATTTCGTGTGAAGCTTTAATTCACTATATCAGAATTCTGGTGTGTCAAAAGTTTGTGTACGTCAATTTAATTTAACAGTCAAAAATCCAAAATTGGTGTAATCACTTTTAGAAGCCCCTTGTTGTCCAACTCTTAGAACTTATTGAGAGTGTACAAGTGGTTGTATTTAACAGCAAGCGTCTTGATAAAAAGGGGGAAATCCAAGCAACTCAGAAAAATTTTATTTAAAATAATGACATACACAGTTCTGGTTCGATGGGACCACCTACACTATAAGCATCTTTTAAAATTGTCTAAATCTTGGGACCACATAGACACTGAATCATTCAGGAACAAGGTACAAATTTACTCCCAGGAATGAACGAACTTTGGTTCAACACGTTCAACTAAGCTCTAAGAAAACAATAAAGGAAATGGCAAAGGAGTTGGAGCCTAGTACCTACCAACTATTTACACTCAGTTTAATGGCATGTCCTGAAAGGATGTTGTTCGAGGAAGAAGCCAATACTCAAAGAAAGAGATTAAAAATTCAAACTGAAGTTTGCAGGGAATTAGCCAAATGAAGTTCTAGCCTTCTGGTAAATGTCCTTTAAAAAATATTTTTTATAATGATCAGAGCAATTGGCTATAATGATCAGTACAGGGGATGCAGGTACAAGAAAAGGGCTTTTAATATAAAAACCACCAATTCAACTGTGAAACAGTATCGTCTTATGAGAATTTTAGCTGGAAAACAGACTGGTAAAGTTCTAAACAGAGATGGCATCATGTTTAAGGTTTATTTAAACCTCCATGCAGAGATCAGGCAGGAAAACTAGACCGAGGAGGTTCACAAACCTGACCGAGTTACACCAGTTCTTTTATTTGGAATGAAAAAAACTAGTGGCAGGGAAATGTGAAAAGCTTACAGTAAGGAGGCTAGTCCTGGGATCTAATTTTACTTTCAGTAAGCAAAGAAAAGGCAAATGTTACCAAAACCTGTGTTTTAACTAAGTTTTTTTTAAATTATACAGTATCTTATGGAAATATACTCTCTACACTTATCACAGGTAATGCAGGGAAACATGAAACTGAGTTTAAAATGTCTTTTGCTTATATTTCTGTAAGCATTTGACCACAACTTTATGTCTGGCCCAAATAAGAAACACAAGTTGTTGACACCATGACAGCATTTCCTTTTACTTTATTTTTTGTGGTAACACTCATGAGCTAGCTGATGATAACAGCTCTTTACCGCAACCATCCTATCAGATGCAAGGTCAAGTGCTCTGATATTTGTTCATTTCATTTGCAAAATATCTGACTATAAATGAGGTGAAGAGATTTGTTTGTGTTTTATGTTTTCATTTTATTTTTTTCCATTAATGAAGAAAAACTTTGTCCATTAACCTTGCCAGAAAGCAGATCCGTGTCCTTGAAAGTACGAAAACTGAGATTAAGGAAAAATTGTTCATGTGAAAAAAGAGGGCCTTCAGGTCAGTTAATATTTTTTAAAAACACCCACACAAGTGTCATTGGGTCTAGATTCCAGGCTCGCCCGGGGGGGCGGGGGGAGTAACAGCATACTCCAGTGTTATATTAAGGTTTGAAGTAATGTGGTAACAGAAAAACTGCATTAAATGTAAGAGCTTTAGTGCTGCACACCTGATTTAAAAAATCTAAATTGCAACATGGACCTGTGCAGTTATGTAATCCCAAATGCCAGCAATTTATTACAGATAATATAAGCACAGCCCTAAAGAAAGTACATGCTCAGTTTACCAGACAGTCATTCAAAGTGCTCACAAACCTTTATAACGTTTGCTTTATGTTCGACATCTCTCACGAAAGCAGCTCAGAAAAAAAAATTACATTTAGAAATATGGATGACCTTTTGACTGAATATAATGTCTCTCAAGTTCTATTCATTCTCTCTAATTTTACACAAAGTTCATATCATGAAATGAAAAAACTATTTATAAAACACAAAACAATGTTTAAAACACATATTTGATCCTTATTCTATAAATCATAAATGATCCACTGTTAATGCCAAAAAGGTCTGTGAAAGATTATGCTTTTTTTTTTTGCAGCCTGTACATACAGTATTACTAAATGCATCTACAATACATATAAATGAACATGATCATCATTCTCTCACCAGATGAACACTGGGCCGGTTCTTAAAATCTCAATATATTAGTATTTTTTAGGTAATATGGTAGTGCAGCAGGTAGTGTTAGCTCCCAGCAGTGTCAGAGTCCCAGGTTCGATCATGAGCTTGGGTGTCTGTGCATGTTTTCCAGTAGTAACACTAAATCTCACATTTTCTTTCCTGCACTAAAATATGTTTTAATTAAATTTTGGATAAGTTTTTGTTTTTAATTAAATACATGTAAGTGTTACCTATTATGCCCTTTCACATTTGCGTCCCAAGGCATGCTCGCTTGCGAGGAGTAATGTGCGAGGTCCATTGCAACTTCTTTGTCGCATTGGTGCAGTGACAGAATCACTCTTGGTTATAATGAAGATGTTCTTTGTCTTGAAAGTCGACAGATCCTCAAGTAGCTCATTATCAATCAAACCTCAGAGTTTCTTGAAAAAGTTATCAAACTAAATAGAAGTTCCCGGACAAGCACTTTGAGGAGGCACCATTCTCCAGTTCCTCATCTGGCAAGATGTGTTACCTTTTGTTAAGAGTGTGCAGCTGATGTCTTGCCCAAGCTAAAGTTTAAAAAAGAGAGAGAACTTGAGTTTATTACATGTAAATTAGAACATCCAGATACAATGATAAAGTAATAAGTACACCAGGAAAAATCTGACCAGTATACACTATACACCATTCAGCCATAACATTCGAACCATTAACATTAAAACCACCTAGGTTTTGGGTTCCCCTTGTGCCACTGGAGCAGTTCCGGCCCCTCTGGGCTTGGATCTGCAGGTTGTCTGGGGTTTGTGCTGTGGTGTCTGACACCAGGCCGTCAAACATGGTGTCTTTCTATCATGGCCAGAACTGATTCGTTTAGGGCTTTTTGTGTTTTCTTTTAGATTTGACCGGATGGACTGGCCTTCGGTCCCCACTGGCATGGGTGAGCTTTGGATGCCCATGATCAAGTCACCAGTTTGCTGGTGTATAGTTGGTGATCAATGATGTCCACTTTACTTATCAGTGGTCATAATGTTATGACTGATCTGTATATTAGGATAAGCTTTTATGCGTAATATTCAAATCATGAATAACCTGTAGGATGCTGGTTACTTGCACTACTCCCAAAAGACGACTGGAAATTGTGGATCGTTTCCTGCAGTATCTGTCTTTCTCTTCCCTGAAATTAAAACATACCATTACAACAGACATGTCTATAATCACTGCACCAAAATCCTACATATATTAATAGTAAGACGTATCAAAATTGAGACAAAGTTGACTACTAGTCTTTAAAAAAAAAAAAAAAAAAAAAAAAAACACCTTTCCAGCATTAAGCTCAGAAATAGCTGCCAGAATCTGCTGTCTGGGCCCGTCTGTTTTAATCCCCAGCTCCTGCAGATCTCTGTCAGTCAGAGTCAAAAAGGCCTCCATGTCTACCTGCAATTAATAGTAATGTGTGCACAGATGATTACATGCAAGCATGCAATTACAGGTTTTGGAAAAAGCTGTAACGTGGCCAAATAGGAAATAAAACTATTACATCCACTGCAGATCTCTGTGCTTATTCTGAACATTTGCATCCTTTGCCATTAACGTTATTTAAATAATGTGTAAGCACAAAGAAAAGTTTTGCATATATCTAGGTCTGTACCTCCTGTTCTTCAAAGATGGGCTGATATTTCTCCAAGGAAAGTTTTCTTAGTATACCTGAAAGCTCATCTGTAAAAAAGGATCGAAGGTAAAGATAACAATCACAGTGATATTACTTGATTTGGAAACAATTCAAAACAGTTTACAATTTTGATTTGTGCACACTTTACTGTGTTATATCTCTACAGCTCCAAACTGTCTTGTCTTGGGTAAGTCTCTACAGGCTTCTCTACAAGTAAGTCCTAAGGAGTTGAAGCCTGGGATTTGCCTGGGCCATTCAAAGACATTCAGAAAACCACTTTTCTTTAGCATTTTTTTAGGCTGGATACTTTAATTTGTTATCATGCTGAAAGGCTGAACCTCATGACCAGGTTTTCTTCAGGAACCTCTCTGTATTTGTATGCATTCCTACTTCAATCAAATATGACCAGTCTCCCACTCCTGCTGCTGACCAACCCTCCCCCATCATGATACTGCCATCACCATGCTTCACTGCAGGCATGGAACTAGGGTTAGGGTTAGAGCGTGGTGGCCGTAAGAATGGTTTATTGCAATTCACAGTGAGTTTTTTGCAGTTTTGGAGTAGTGATTACTTTTCCAATCTTTACACACAGAAAATTAAACGTGCTAATTTTTTTGCCGGTCCTCGCGGTAGCTTGCGGACGCTGCGGAACCTTGCAGAACAGATGAGATGGGGTGTTATTAGGGTTGTTCCGATTCCGATACTGGTATCGGAAATGCTGCCCATACCACAAAAAAATCTGGCATCATAATCGGCGAGTATTTGAGTCCACGTACCGATCCGATACCATTTTCCTAAACATAACCTAGTTATGCCCGCTAGCTTT
>JAQMYG010000019.1:9075860-9087527 GCA_030014215.1 Clariallabes teugelsi | reverse complement strand
TCGGTATCGGCCGATACCCTGAGCCCAAGTATCGGAATCGGTATCGGTAGGGGAAAAATGGTATCGGAACATCTCTAGGTGTTATACACCTTTAACACAAATATACAATTTAAAGCCTAAAAAATCCAAACACACAGGTTTTGTGTTTTGGTTTCGCATTACAGTATACTCTCGTGAGACTGCGCCTGTGGCAGAGACTGAGACTGTTGGAACCAAAAAGCCTGTATAGGAATAAGTTAATATAGGCTGATGATATTAGCTCAGTTATGTTAGGAACTGGTACACAAAAAAGCCTGAATATTTTTGTTGCACTGACCTTCATCAGTGATGGTGCCACTACTTGATCCACCACTACTTTTAGAGCATGGCTGTGAGGAAGCAGATGATAGGGTTTCTCCGATGAGAGGTTTAGGAGTTGGGGATGGTGATGGAGTCAGTGTGGGGGACGTACTCTTAGACGTGGAGGAATTCCCAGACTGTGGTCTCTTCTTTAGGTCAACCTTCTGTGGAAATTAAAGGTTGCTGTAAGACTGATGAAAATTAACAATACTTATTAAATAGCACATACTTGGGGTTGCTAATATAGTTTTCAACCAAGATATACAGAC
This sequence comes from Clariallabes teugelsi, assembly GCA_030014215.1. Classification (NCBI taxonomy): domain Eukaryota; kingdom Metazoa; phylum Chordata; class Actinopteri; order Siluriformes; family Clariidae; genus Clariallabes; species Clariallabes teugelsi. The sequence goes on along the minus strand of JAQMYG010000019.1, from coordinate 9,086,919 downwards.
ATTTCTGTTAAGAAAACCTGCACACTACCCTCTAAAAATACTGCAAGGTCAACTCTTCTGTTATTGCTATTCATTGAATGTGGACCTGACATCAAAAGATTAATATGAGACAAGAGATTGGAATTTGATGCAATAAGCAACTAAGAGCCGTCCATTTTCTTTTTAAATATGTGTAATATTGAAGAACATGTGACCAATGTGTTTCCTGTTGCCCAGAAGTCAGGTATTAAATTGAAAGGACACAATGTCTACTCTTATTTTGGGGTTTCTCATGTGAAGACTACAGAAAAGAACAGCAGTTAATGACAGAAGCATTATGTGAAAAAAACAAAAACAAAAGTCAGTCGTCAACACCCACAACACGGAGATGCTAACCACTCCTCAGCAGTAAGAATCTAAAAACAACGCTGGAATTCATAATGAAGTATAAAGAACCAAGAAAGAAACTCATCAAAAATCCCCCTAAAATCAGAAAAATAATCTTAACATTAACAAATCTTAACTAAGAATATAAATCAATTGAAAGATAGTTCAGGTGAAATAACAGCCCAAAACCTATATTAGTGAGCACTTTACCTCACTCTCATTATACCTTCCATTAGAAAATATTCAGTGAAGTGATTACATTAAATGGTGTCAGCAACTCTCATATCCAAATGTTGCAAAATATTGTGAAAGCTAAAAAAAAATCATATCTGACATTATAGTTTCGTCTACTATACATCTGTGGATAGCCACATGTAAATTATTGTAAATTATGAAGGCAATATAAAAGTAGACTTAATTATTTTGTATCTTATGTTAAGAGAAAAAAAAAACAGGAGGACCCATACCCATCTGGAGTGCAAGTCGCTTGTTACCAGGCTTGGGTTGCTTTGAATGTTGGGTAGACTATTGTCAGGCATGGTGGGAAGTGGTGTAGTGGTTGATGCCTCATGGGTTGGCGCTTTGACATCAAGCAGGCCTGCGGCCCTTTTCCTTTGGGCAGCAATTTGAGACAGTACGCTGTCAGACGCACTGCCTCCTGAGAAAAGTCGAATGAGATAAAATTGGCAAGATTGAGAAAAGCTGTAGAAAGCAAACACCAAGATCAAGGATTCCATATTTGCTACAAAAAGACATCATAGTAAAATTAATACCGATGTTAAATATTCGTGTCAAACAAGGTAAATTAAGCCCAGACAGGACAGTCATACAGCAAGCACCTGAGCACACATGCTAGCCTGCTCTTATTCCCACCACATAACATAGTATTAATACATTAGCCATGCAGCACGGAGGACAGGCAGGTAGAACCAATTTGCACAGCGGATGTATTCAAACTAGGAGTGGCGATATGGTGCACATATTCAAAGACTGCTTCCAGTTCCATGAAATCAGAGCTCGTAGAGACATGCATGGTGACATTAGGTGGCCAGGGCCGAGCACGGCTAAAAAATCTGCTAATGCAAAGCAGAAAACAGCTGATGCTGTCATGCACCTCTGTGCCAAGGAGAATGCACCAAGGTTGTGTGAACATTAACAGTAAAATATAATTACACAGATCCTGCAGCAGCACTTCAAAAACAGCTGCTTTTTACTACTACTACTACTACTAATAATAATAATAATGATGATAAATAAAATAACATATATTTTGAGGAAAACACCAAACACCTTTTTCATGCAGATTCCAACCTACATGATACTGTTGGCTTTATATGTGAAATTAGCAAAAGCCTCCTTTTTATATGAATTATTATACTGTGTTTAAGTGTACCTGAACGATTATGCATGTCAGATGCATGGCGGTTGATCCCTCCTAATCCATTGGAACCCCCTGATGAATGAGGTGAGTTATAGTTGCCCGAGTTAGAGGGGGAGGAGGATGGGACCTTACTGATACTGGAAAACTTCATTGACCTGCTCACCACTCGACTAATGGACGTCTATAATAGCAGCAGAAAACAGATACAGATGACCAGGGAAAAAAACATTGTCCGTTAATTCTAGACATAATAACTTAATGCTGAATGAATATTACACAATTTTATCCCTGATTTGCCTGTGATAGATTAACTTTGAAAATTTTCTGCTGTCATGTGCAGGACATCCCTTACTATTGTAGGAGGACATAATACAGTCTATTATACGATATTGCTTCTGTAGTAAAGTATTTAAGTTCAGTCGTCACATATAAATTACTGCACAGTGAAATTCTTTAGTGTTCGCATATCCCAGCTTTGTTAGTAGACTGAAGTCAGAGCGCAGGGTCAGTCATTATATGGCGCCTCTGAAGGGTTAAGGGCCTTGCTCAAGGGCCCAACAGTGGCAACCTGTCCTTCCAATCAGTAACTCAGAGGCTTAACACATTGAGTCACCACTGCCCCCTATAAGCAATGACTGATCATGTCATACCCTAATGGATGCTAAGAAAAACAAAAAATACAGAAAAAAAATTGGTGTAATATTTACATGGCAGAATAAAAAGTGATGTGTGCAGTACTGCACATCTGAAAAGTCATGTTGTGTCCACCTGGCATAAATCATACCGTAGAAAATACTGTACACTTACAATGTATAGACACTTACAATATCAGAGTTTCCACTGGTGTTAAAGTTTGCTTTGCTTGGTCTCTGAGGCATGGTCAGACGAGACTGCTCACTTGTCTTGCCTCCCTCCTTTAAAACCCTTGAACGGTCTGAGTTCCACGGCTCAAAGTTGGATGGAGGCAGGAAGGGTGGGATGACGGCTTTCAGCTTGTCATTGGGCAAGCGAGTCAGAGGTGCACCGTTTCTCAGCTAAACAGAGAGAGAATACTTGTTGCAAAATCGTACTGTGCAAACTGCAAATCGCAATATGGACATCTGCAATCATTTAATCGCAAAAGGCTGCAATTTATGCATCAGGTATGCATAGTCTGGAATTTATGTAGAGATGCAAATAATTTAAGTATTTGTTTATTTTTTCTAAGACTTTTGAGGTGATAAATTAATATTTATTGAGGACCACCTCCAACTGGATTCTGCTTATGATGGTTTGGAGCTACACATGCTGCTCCTGAGCTACCAGTGATCCAGATCCCCTCTGCATTCTGCACCTTTCTGACTCATCCTGGTGCACAGTATGTCAGGATAAAATTATTGCTATCTGTTATGACCCAAATGAGGATGGGTTCCCTGTTGAGTCCGGTTCCTCTCTTCCTATTACCATCTCAGGGAGTTTTTCCTTGCCACCGTCCCCGTTGGCTTGCTTATCAGGGACAATCTAATCATTATGATCTATACACATTTTTACTTGCTCATACACATTTCCACAATTTTCTTTTAATTTTGTGAAACAATGACCATTGTTAAAAGCGCTATATAAATAAAATTGAATTGAATTGAAATATTGGCATATTCTTAATGAGATGTGTGCTGTTATTTGCTGTTAGCTTGATAAATACGTTTGAATACAAAATAGCAAATAGTTTAAAGCACAATAAGTGTCAAAATAATTGCAATTGTGATTTAAAAAAAAATCAAACCATGCAGGTTTATTGCAAAAAAAAGGTTTCGGATACATGAGAACGTGTGAAAATGCTTACCATTGTGGTAATGAGAAAATCATCTTTGTCACTGTTTCTGCCAAGACCTTCAAAAATCATAGAATACCATAACTGACTTACATGCTTCATAATCTTATACATTTTGTGATAAATTAGTTCTGTTTGCGATCATATTTGGTATAATCCTGCAGTTACCACAGTTAAATATCACACACAAAAATTCTAAATGAATGAAATTATTCTTAGCTGCATACTTTCTCAGGGTTGAGTATAAGTAATATCAACCTAATCTAGTATTACTTAAGCAAACCTAAGTTCATGAATAACATCTTACCACTGTCTTTGTTCTTATCAGTCCATGCAATGGTGAGGTCATCAATGTGTGTGCCAGCAGGAGAAACCATTGCACTACTTGGTTCTGAGCTGTTTGTGTCGATTCTGTTCTCTGCCTTCATGGTAGCATCCAGCAGAACCCCTGAGTTATCATGGAATGGAGCTAAGCGATTAGGGTGGAGCCCATGCCTTAAGGTGTGTGTTAGCTTGAGTCTACGAAAACGATTGGACATGCGGTTCCACCAGGACTGGAGAGAAAAAAAGAAAAGGAAAAAATAAAAAATAATAATGACTTAAACTGTGGTGAGAAACATTTTTACATGGATCTGCACAGTAACAAAAGCAGACATTAAATTATGCATCAATTACTGTGTACATGTACAGAGAGCCCCACCTTCAGGCCTCCTTTATCATCCGGTGGTGCAAGTACACTGGGAGACAGGTGTTTCTTGTTGGAGATCTTGTCTCTGTGCCTACTCTTGTCTTTTTCTACCGTCATACACACAGCAGCCAGCAGTCTCACTAATTCAGTATCTTAAGAAAAACAGAGGAGAATTGGGACAAAGAAGAAATGTATTTATTTATTTATTTACTCTAGGGGGAAAATGTTATAATTATGGTTACAAAGCTGTACCTCTTGATAAGTACTTCCTCTTTTTTTACTCTACCTGGGTCATTTAAAAGCATGACTAGGTCAAAGGCTGTGTATCCATTCTTGGCTCTTAGGTTTACATCAGCTCCCTGACTCAGCAGATATTTCACCACATCTTTATTTCTGCAAAAGGAAAAAAGGACAGGATTACTAAACCTTCTGTGTGTCTTTGAAGTGCAGCATGTATTGTATTTACAGTGATGTGTAAAAGTTAGTGCCCCCTCTTTAAATTACATGTTTTTGTGTAAAAACCTACAGTAACAAAAATCATCTGATCACAGCAGGTCGAAGTATTAGGCAAATACGACCTCAAATGAACAACATACAGTGGAACCTTGGATTACGAGCAGAATTCATTCCGGAAGTGGGCTCGTATTACAAAACACTCGTAAATCAAAGCAAATTCCCCCATACGAAATAATGAAAACTCAAATTATTCGTTCCACAGCCCAAAAAAATAAATACAAAAAAAATAGTAAAAATTAAACAAATTAACCTGCACTTTACCTTTAAAAAAAAGTAAAAATGCATTTATGTGCACAGGCATGTGTGTGTGTAATGTGCGTGCGCTCACACACACACACACACACACATTAACGGAAAGACTGTTTTATCAGAAAAATTAGCAAGGAACATCGCTAATGGCACTTATGTGAGCATATATTAAGGGAATCACTGCTGTAAAGTAAAAAAAAAAAATGAACCTGCACCTTACCTTTGAAAAGAATCGCGACAGAGCAGTGATTCTGTGTAGAGCAGAGAGTGTGCGCCTGAATGTGTGTGGGAAGCCGAGAAGAGGAGGCGGTGGGAGGGGGGAGATGTAAAAGCAATGAGACTTGCTTTTGCTTTATACGCACGCACACACATGTTATAAGAAACAGTATGTGCGCACTGTACACACACGCTTACAAACACAAAATAAAATGTGTTTTACGCGCACACACGTGGTCACATTGTTATAAACAGTAAACATCTGTACAACAGTACACGCGCGCACGGATGTTGATTATACCAGTGAGAGACGACCCAGCAGGGGAGACGATTACCCACAATTCCGCATAGCAAGAGAGAAAAAAACCGTTGGCTCAGTTGTGATCACTTTGCCTGTCCTTAGATATTTGACTGAAGTTTAACTTGTACCATAAATGAAACAGAGGTGGAGTAGAGATGAAGTTATGAGCAGTTATGTGCCAGATCATAATCTGCATATGCATCAAACTGTGAGTGCGTAAATCGTAAATCGCCTGCTGGACAGAATGCTGTGATTCACTCCCTGATTAAACCAAACAGGAAGTGTATTTGGCTAATGACGAAACAAGTTCTGCAGACTAAGCACTGCAAACAAGGTCGTAAGATACTCAACCTGCAAAATTTTATTTCTTTGTATTAATAAGTTAGGCAGAGAGTTCTGCTATAGAGAAAGACAGGCATAAATGTATGTGGGCTTCAACCTGAAATAATATCATTGATTACATTAAAGCTGATCAGCTTATTTTTAGCTTTAACCTTTTTACTATTTCTAAAAACTTTACTATATGTAGTAATATAGTAACATACTTACGCTTGTACATTATAATTATTAGTGAAAATTCAAAGATTCAAGCCTCACCCATGATATGTTGCCTGCATAAGGGCCGTCCAGCCATGGACTCCATCTTGCTTGTCTATGTCCGCATTCTTCTCAACCAGAAGCTGCACCACTTCCAGCAGTCCACTCACAGCGGCAATCATCAAAGGCGATGCCCCATCTGCATTAGCCAAGTTCACCTGAGATGGATCCTCCTCTAGTATCTCCTTCACCAGTTGAGAATTTCCTATCTCACACACACACAAATTGACAGACAGAGAGAGAGAGAGAGAGAATTAACACAAACCTGGGGCACCAGTACAAATAATTTACGGTTTACAAATTTGATTATCAGTGAAGCCCTATTTATTGGGTTATGGTAAAACATTCCTTATCCTCAGTTGCACGTACCTAGCTTTAGAGCACTGAAAACATCAGGTCTTTTCTTCTCGTCATCTAGTGGAAATGCATATAAAGGAAAGTACATGAAAAAATATTGACAGGATTATATTCATTAATGTATTCTAAACAATATAGTACAAACACGTACAATACTCCAAACAGATACAATAGACACTGACACATGTTTATAATAAAGTGCACTACTTAATAATTCATTCTGCACTCCATCCCTGAATGTTCCCCATGTTGCCCATGCCCGAGCAAAGAAAACATTAAAATTACTGGAATTGGGTAAAGAACTGTTCAACACATTATGGAATTTTGGATAGCGCTGAACAGTCAAATTCAGGGAATAAACAAAGTTGGAAAATACATGAATGAGATCACTGAAATGTATGGTAAGATGCATTGTAAAAATTGAACAGCAGAAATGTTTCATAGTGAAAGTAAGAACTCACAGGTTTGGGACTAAACAGCTGTGTGGTCATGATTAGTGAGACTAAGTGAGATTGTACAGGCATATTTCACCAACATATGTGGCCACCATATTGCATGGCATAATAAAGGCTAATAGTCTTTAATACAAAATATTAGTCTGCAACTTAATTTTGGCCAGGCAGTATATACTATATATAGACATGTTGGAAGTAGGAAAAATCTCAGTGCCATTACCAGATTATGATGGTGCTAGACAACTGTCAGCACATCTCCAAAACGGAGATGCTATGGGGCGTTGATTAGTACTGTACTTAACAAAAGTCTTCCAAGGAATGACAACTGTTGAAATGCCAACAGGGTCATGGGCATCCAAGGCTCAATGATGTATGTGAAAAATGAAGCCTAGACTGTCTGGTCCAATCATACAACAGAGCTACTGTAGCTCAAATTATTAAAAATGTTTGGACTGCCCTTGATAGAAGGCTGTTAGAACACAAAGTGCATAACAAATTGCTTTGTATGGGGCTGCATGGTCACAGATCAGTCAACGTCCCCATGCTAATCCCTGCCATCTTTCATCCCACACTGCATTCATCTACAGATCTTACCTGGTTGTGGACGAACTGTGGTGATGGAATCCAGATAACTCTTCACCTCTTTCTGATTAAGATGCAGTGCCACTTCAAAAGCTGTTTTGGACAGAACATTAAGCTGATCAGGATCGGCACCCCTCTCTACTAGCTGCTGAGCTATACTAGCCTTTCCGCTCAACGTGGCTAACATTAGTGCACTCCAACCCGTGGTCTTCTGTGAAAAGTTCACGTCGGCTCCCCACTCCAAAAGCAGTCTGACCATTGCCTCATGACCATGCTGAGCGCTAACCAATAAAGACGTAATATCCAAGAAGTTCTTCCCGTTATCACTGTGATTACTGTTGTTTCCATTAGCATTTCTTTCAGCTGCAGAAAGGTGGTCAAAGTCATCGACAAATGCTTCATGTTCCAGGAGGAGTTTAGCAACATGTGTGTGCCCCCCACGGGCTGCCATAGTGAGCACACTGGCTCCCATGCGATTCCTTCCATTGATCTCAGCCCCATTCTCAAGCAAGATATGAGACACATTCAAATGGCCAAACCTGTACAAAACAAAAAAAGAGAGTCAATTCACAGTGGTCTGGATTTCTTAGATTGTAAGAACATTAGAAAGTAAACTTCCTCTTTTATCTAAAAATAGTATACCTTTTAAACAGCAAAAAAAAAAAAAAAGAAATTGTACTTGTGCCTGTATTTTTTGCTCCTGTACACCATGACAATGGATTTAAAATGAAGCAATCAAGAAATTGATTAATTATGACTGAAGTGAGACTTACAACCCCATTTAGGAGGTTTTTGTTTGTCCACCCGACTTTTGAGATTAAGGTCTTTGTCGTTTTTTGGCCATGGACTCAAAATTTCTGTTTTGTTCCCGAGCCACTTGGGTGACACTTTGGCATTGTTCATCACCAAACTGTTCTTGGACTGTTGGGAGAAGTTGCTTTCGGAGGATGTTTTTGTAGCATTCTTTATTCATGGCTGTTTTGAGGCAAAATTGTAAGTGCGCCCACTCCCTTGGCTAAGAAGCAACCTCACACATGAATAGTCTCAGGATGTCTTACTATTGGCATGACATAGGACGGATGATAGCATTCACATTCATACATTTCAAAAAGGACAGCAAAGAAGCATCTCTAGGAAAAGCATCAGGAACTGAGTTATCAAAACTTTTTTTGCTCTGTTTTGTTGCTATGATTTATGTTAAGGGGTACATGTTCCAACAAAGTAAAGAAAAAGCAATACCTTAATTGAAAAATCTTTGTGATAAAGATTTACATTGAAAAGAAACACTTAACTACCTGAACATAGCCATCTATGGTATGTTACATTTAATTAAGTGTTCTCTGAATGCACACTAGCATTACCAGACTCAGCTCCTCCATACCATAAACAAAGATTCTGGCTGGTTCTTTTAGTCAATTATTTAAAAATCTTAATCTATCAATTTTAAATTGTAAAAAAAAAAAAAAAAAAAGAAGAATTAACAATCAGGGTGTATCATACTGTACTTTATGAGCCTGTTGTATTTTATACAAGTCTGTTGTTTAAATGAGTCTCTGCATCAAACAATACAAGCAAATGCCTGCAAATTATTTATTATAAACACCAGTTATGCACAACATTATAATGTGCACCATTATAAAGTGATGCGAGCACAAGGTGCAGTCACAGTGCGGATGCTAGGTTAACTTCCCTAACTGCGGAAATGGCATAAGCATTCAGTATCTTATATCGCCACCTTATGGACTTACCTTGATCACCTCCACAGGGCACGTTGAGTATGTTTTTACTAGAGATGCACGTTAATGCCAGCTGGGCCAAGCACTGTCATTTGCTATCATATACTTGCGTGAACCATGTTATAGGCCATACACATACTCAAGCCCACACTGCCTCCTCTAAAAAGTAGCTTTGTCTTCATCTCACACCATCAACTGTTCTACCATGAACTCGTTTTTTCATAAGCCAATAGCTATGCACCCTAGGATGGGGGCAGGTTTTTATGGTTTTAATGGAAACCTTACCCTTCAAACAGGTAAACAGAAAATCATGGGAATAAAACACTTAGCACTTGAACCGTAGGCAGTTTTATCATTGGTTTTAGTGTAGGCTATATATTGGCCTAAACTAGTTGCTTGCAATTAGGAGGAAACCGAGCTGTCCGAAGTGTAAGACAGAATGGTGTGAAATTTGACAAAGGAATGCTAGGCAACAGAGAACTTCTGGAAAAGAAAATTTCCTGGTTCGAAGTGTTTTATTGTTGAATTTATGAGTGAGACACCTGCAATTTTCTCTTTTTAGAAGCCCTGTGTGGTGCTATAAAGGCAATACAGCATAATCCCGATATAACAGTCACCAAGGGGTCTAAGTAGAGTAGGGTAGTACCTGCAATAGGAAATACCTGCAGTAATCCTTAAATTAATACTGCATTCTGGTACTGTAGGTATGATAAGTCAAAGTCAGCCAGTATCGCAATTTATCTGACTCATGGGAGACAGCGCTATTTACAGCAAATCTTGCACTTTCTAAAGTATTCAACACACATGCTGCTAGCAGATGTCTCTGAAATTTTACACAAACCAGTGCATGTGCCATCATTATGTCTGCCCAAGAGTAGTTAACAAGGAGCATATGCAACCTGTTAGTTCAAAGAACAGTTAATAAGCCATCCATGGATGCTATCCTGAACCTAAGCAGAGCTCTGACATCACTGACAACACAGAAGTATTGATGCTGTGCTGTGTTACGTACGTCATAGTTATTTATAAACTGTGACAATCGGCCATTAATCAGTCAGACAGTCATTGTATTGCATGTTTATATGAATGTCTGACCAGTACCTGTAGTCCTCGTCCTTTATAGTCAAGATTCCATTATAACTCAATGGGATTATACTTTAGTAAGACCCTCTCAATATAGCACTTCCCTTTACTCTTTGTAGTTTACACTTTTTTTTTTTCCTTTTAGAGACCACAGTTTTTCAACCTCAGAGAAGGGCATGACAACAATTGCACTGATGATGTTGCATCATTCTCTGGTACGACTGGATTCCATATCTAATTTGATCTGTGCCCAAGTATGCTGTATCATTCTTTGAAACAATCCTGGGCCCTAATCTGAAAATGCCCCCGATTTCAGATGATCCTTTAGTTCATTGTTTTGGCACTCTGGCTTTAGGGGCTAACTTTCTGCTGGATGAGATTCCAATACTTGATTTTCAGCAATGGAAAAAAAAAAAAAAAAGTAATTTAAAGTGGTTTGTCTCCTACCTTACTAACAAGATTGTTTTCAGGAAGATTGTTAACCTCTCCTCTTCTTTGGCTACTATTAAGTCTGGGGTATGTCTGGGACCTATTCTGGGCCCAGTTTTGTTTTCCTTGTACATGCTTCCACTCAGGTATATCTCTCAGAAATACAACCCCTGGCAAAAATTATGGAATCACCCCTCTCAGAAGATGTTCATTCACATGTTTAATTGTGTAGAAAAAAAAAACAAGCACATACATGCCACAAAACTATTTTCACTCAACAATCCAAACTTCTG
>JAQMYG010000019.1:9052239-9067766 GCA_030014215.1 Clariallabes teugelsi | reverse complement strand
CCTGTTTGGATTGTCTGCTTTTGAGTGTGGGAAAGTTGTAAAAATTGACGTTAGTGAGAAACAGACATAGCAGAGAAGGATGATGAGATTAACAAACTATATGCTATGTGCATATACAATATCTCTGTATTTATGTTTTCCTCTCAATTCACATATAATCTACATAATTATGTTTTACTTTATCATAGGTATATGAATAGTGTATATAGATATCACTTTTATGATCATGTTGAAGCAACAGGTCTAGTAAAATACATACAGTTTTAGACATTAGCAGTTTTTGTACCTCAAGCCAGCCTATTTCCACTGTTTCAATGCTGATTCTGGGAAAGATTTGTCATGTCCTTCTCAGAGTTTAGTATGAAAGACCAGTGCCTCATATTACATTCATTAAGGGCATGAGGCAAGAGAGATGGAAATAGTTTACTCCTCCCAGTTTGTGTCTCAACGTCACTTGCAACGAAAACTTCTCCTTGCCATGTACCCTGCCATACTTAATTTGTTGTACATGCTTTGTACTCATTGTTCACAGTTCGCTATGTCCTTATCAAGCTCATGATTCCTGTCCCATAGTAAATTCGAGTCAGTAGATTCAAAGCGTATTCATTTTTTTGTTCTCTTAGACTTTTACTGTTTAGGCTTGTTTACTCTCTATCCCATTTTTTATCAACAATTTTCCTTTACAAGAAAGCAGAAGTGAGAAAAGCAAATACATCATTGCACGCAAGATTGTGCAAGGTTATTTGAAGATGAATTCTGCTTACATTGTTCAGCCATAACATTAAAAACATTAACATTAAAACCACCTAGACTGTGGGTTCCCATCGTGCAAACAGCTCTGGCCCCTCAGCAATCTGGGATGTGGGGTGGTGTGTTGTCTGGCATTGGGTCATTGGTGATGGATCCTTTGGGTGCTGTGGGGCACAGGGTAGGGCCACCATGGATGGAATTTTTTGTGGGGGCTTGATCGGATTCTCGAACAGTCTTGGGCTCTGCCTACTGGGCCCCATGCGTCATGAGCTGTGGTGCAGAGGGTATTCTGGTGCCTTTCTATCGTGGCCAGCATTGGCTTTTTTCTGTTTTTTGCTGCATTGGCTTTTCCATGGGGTCAGACTAGATGACCTACTGTAGCATTTGGTCCCCACGTGCATAGATGGATAGCCTTGGGTGCCCATGATCCTGTCATGATCCGATTTCCTGTTAAATGATTATGTTATTCAAGTCACCTCACAGTGGTGTTACTGTTGTGGCTGATTGGTTTTTCATTTTACCTCAAAGAATTACAAAAAAAAAACTGTGTAGTCATATAAATGACTGAAAATATAAACAGTTAATAAAATATTTATTCATATAAAACTATTTGTATAAGAAAACATATCCACACAAAAAATGTGTAAGAATCAAATGGAATATTTTTTTTCCCTAAAGAAGGCACATATATTCAGGTGACTAGAGTTCATTATATCATTTGAGGAAGAAACATGGCTGAAACTTGGAGGCAGATTTTGCAAAGAAGAGATATACGTGTAAAGTGGTGCCAAATCAAAGTAGACTTATAGACATATAAACACATATAGCATTTTAGCTCTTATTGTGTGTGTGTGTGTGTGTGTGTGTGTGTGTGTGTGTGTGTGTGTGTGTGATATATATATATCAGTCATTGATCAAGGCCTTCAGGCCCAAGTCACTTTGGTTAATGGTATCAAGGAAATGAATTAAATACAAGTACATAAATCATGGATCCAGGTTTAGTATGTAAATGATACTCCTGGTTAATCAGTTTTGCATACAACACTATACTGTACCATGGAGAATGTTTTTCTCCATATGATGACATTTCCTTAATTACTGCTAAGTGTGTAGTCTTGGGCATGCAGACCAGGGGATGACCTGGGGATGCCTGCATCCCAGTTAGAACATAATAAAGATTAAATTCTGTTTCCAAGAATGTGATCCAAAGTAAAGCCACGCAGTAATCTAGGAACCTAAGTGGGGTGAATGGGATACCATATCCTCCAGACATCCAACCAAAAATCAACAGTGTATAAAAACGTGGTTGACATTCCATGATCGTCTTTGCTCATTTGCTTGGACCCGGATGCATTTTTGAATAAACGTATACAAGCCTGATTGTGTCTTCTCTGAGTGTGTGTTTCTTTGAATTTTTACAACAAGCTGGAGGTTCCACTAAGAGTACATACCATTTCCAACCTACAGATTCTAGCTTTGCTTGCTGAACCATGCCACTATTGCTACTATGGCCAGTGTAAGAAAGACTGTAAAGATGATGATTACGTTGACAATGAATTCATCAAAGTCACTCCCAACCATGGATTCGCGAGTGCAGTTGGAAAAGAATTGTTCGTGGATAAGGATGATATAGTGTTCTACCACTGGGTGGGGCCAAAAGCAGCCTATCTTCCTTGCGATGGTCTCTGTGCAGGTCGTAAAGTAGTCGTACTCACTGTAGAAGAAAAACAACAACAAGACATTGCATTCATTTACTTATTAAGACACACTATAGATGTTACTGATATGGATATGATATTTACAACTGATCAAATAAATAATAAATAAATTGTATTTGTAATAGTTTATTGATAGTCAGAAAAACAGTATGTAAACTGGAAATTCAAAACTTTCCAGTTTGCACTCTATTAGAGGCTCTGTGGCGGCACGGTGGTGTAGTGGTTAGCACTGTCGCCTTGTCGCCTCCAGGGTCCATCTCTAAAGTCAAACATGGTGGTGGCAGCATCATGGTTTTGGGGAAGCTTTTTGTTTTTTGTTTTCTGGTGCTGGTAGGCTAATTATAATATAGGGGCAAAATGGATGTTATAATGAAAAATTGAGTTAATAATGTCACTCATTATCTGCACTGGAAGTCAAATGAAATTCCAGATTCACTGATGTGCTGTCACTTGCTGGGTAAAATATGATTCTAAAGTCATAGATGGGTTCTAAAGTCAGATGAGTTCTTTGATGCTTTTAGCAAATTATGCACTGATTGGAAGAATTCTGAAATCATTATGCCCATCATAGAAAAAAAAACTGTCTGTGCAATGTATTGAAAAGAATGTGCATACTGTATGTGACTAATGCCAGGTTCAGTTTGTTTGGCTGAAATGTTGCCTAAAAAACATGTTTATAACTTAATAACTTATTGGATAATTAACCACGGTAATTTGTTAGGCAACAATCTAATTTTTAACTGGATGTCTGATGACACTACTTCCACAGAGTATGCTCAGAACAGTGCACTGTACGTATGTAACGGTACATGCTCTTTCAGCAAACAGCATGCCATGTACTGATTTGTGTTAGTGTCCACCTATGTGTCCTTTTGAGGTGGATATTACAGATGTTATACAAGGGGTGTTCAGGTCACACAGGGACTTTTGATTATGCAAAATAACAGAACGCAGTTATAAGAGTCCCAACTCCTCTTATTTTTCTATATAATCCCCTCTACACTAATGCACTTAACCCGGTGCTTGACTAGTGCTTGGACACTATCAACGTATAAAGTTATCAGTATGCCAGAGCCATAAATGGACTGCCTGCTTTATGATTGAGACATTGGCCTCCCAGAAACTCCCTGCTGAGTTCCTGTAATGCGCAAGTGGTGTTTATTGAATGATTGTGCATGTACAGCTCCCACAGACAGATACATCCTCTCCTCGCTGGAGACAAGTTATCCATTGATTTTCAAAGATCAGGCCTTCCACTCACTGAATGTTTATGGGAACATCTGCAGTTGGCACAGAGGCACCTCGGCCAGGATCAACATTCATGGACAATACAGCCTTCTTTAATGTTTGCACCATTAAAATGTTTTACTGCAGCTAAGAGTCTCATTACCGTACTGTGTTTAAAGACTTCTGTAAATACCAATCAGTTTTTTGCCTTCGTTCACGAGAAATTTCATTATATCTCCTGGTTTGACTGGAAAACCCCTTATATTAAAACTTCACAAACAAAAAGCAAAGTGCACACAGTACTGGACTCTTTTACTGGACAATAAATAAGACAAATAATTTTCCTAGTCACAAAGTAAAGGTTTAGTGCTACTTAGTTCATTCGGCTATACATAGGAAGGTTATCTGGAAGTCTTACTGTACACTATTAACAGAAAATTATGCAAAAATATAAATACAAATGAAGTGGTTACCTAATAAAATGTGCTATGTTGCACTGATTTGTAAGGTTTAATTCAGCCATATAAGTCTTGAAGTTTTCTCCACATGCCTCCATCTCCATGTAAAGAGCTGTCTTATCACACCCCAGAATGTCTTTTGCTATAAAAAAAGAGATTTTTCAAAAAGTTATAATCTGCACATCATAAATGTCAAAAAAGAAATAACAAGGTACAATGATCCCGAAAAGCCTTTAATAATTTATTTGTCTGAAATACATTCCTATAGTTCACATATATAATTCTTGCTGCCTCCATTAGTACTATATGTGTATATATATTGTTTATTTTTTTATTTATATCTAAAAAACTAGTTATTTCATGGTTCACATGAACATTATTCTATATGTTCAGAAATGATAATAAACCCTACTGTGTACAGAGATAATGAATCCACATGCTGTAGTTTTTACATAGGAAACCTGTAATTTATTATTATTATTATTATTATTATTATTATTATTGTTGTTGTTGTTATTATTTTAACAAAAAATCTTATTAAATGTAATTATTTACATGGGTAGAAGGGTTTTGTTCCTGAAATATGTTAATTTAAGCAGTAGCTTTCCTGTTGACTACTTTTCTCAAATTTGTGTCCAATGATCTACATAAATCTCACCACTGCAGAAAGTACATATTATCTAAACATCACCATTGCTACTTTCGACATACTAACAGTTTTGATGACTCCAACCCGAACTACAATGCCACTACTGAAATACATATCAATCGACTTCCGGTTTAAGCATGGAGTGAATAAGTGGTAACTGGTTCGGCTCCTGACCTACTTTAATTATTTATAAAGACTGTGTATTATTCTTTCTTATTTTGCTATACTTAGGAAGGTTTTTGTTTTGCTACATCTGCGATCATCCTCAGTTGGGGAATTAGATCTAGGATTTATGTTTTTTTTGTGTGGTTGTTCATGTTCATGTTTGGTTTGGGGTTGGAGGGGAGGGCTTGTATTTTACATCTCTAAGTACTACAGTATATATTGTGCTGTCTGTTGTTGTATACCATCATTTACAGTTTATGGTCACAAATTGTTTACTTTTTTCCCTTGCCTTTTTATTTTAGATATTATGCCCTGCATACACTTGAATATTACAGTACATTACACAGTTGACATGGGTGGTAATGATGATGGAGACCCTCCTGTAATGTTTTTGTCATGGAATGTTAGGGGGCTAAATGGCCCTGTTAAAAGAGCCAAAGTTTTTCCCCATCTTAAACATATTAAACCAGATATAGTATTTCTTCAAGAAACACATCTCAGATTGGAAGATCACAATAAAATCCGTAAATCATGGGTCACATTTTTCATTAAATATTTAATAGCAGATCCAGGGGTGTGGCAATATTGGTTAACAAGAGAATACAGTTTACACCATCCAATATAATTAGTGATTCTAATGGCCGTTTTGTTATAGTTTCTGGTTCTCTTTTTCAAACACCAGTTGTTCTAGTAAATGTTTATACACCCAACTGGGATGATGATCAATTTGCAAACAACCTTTTGTCATTAATTCCCAAGCTTAACACTCACCATCTGATATTTTCAGGAGACTTGAACTGTGTCACTGACCCCTTGCTTGACAGATCTACCATAAGTAGCAGCTCTTCAGATATGGCTAAGGCTTTCTCTACTTTTATGAAGCAAAACGGCTGTGTGGACCCATGGAGGTTCGCCAACCCTTCAGTTAAGCAATTCTCTTTTTACTCTCATGTTCACCAATCTATTTCTAGGTTAGATTATTTTTTCATAGATAGCTTACTTATTTCAATCATTAAGCAAATTGACTATTCAGCTATAGTTATATCAGACCATGCATCTGTTGTGCTAGACTTACACTTTCCTTTAAATATCAGGGAACGACCACAGTGGAAACTCAATCCACTTCTGTTATCCAACAAAAAAATTTGCAACTTCATCTTGACCAGCATAGATACTTTTCTTGAGACTAATAAAACGGATTCAGTGTCCTACTCATTACTTTGGGAAACTTTGAAGACTTATATAAGGGGACAGATAATATCCTACTCTTCTTATGCAAAAAAGGAGCATAAAATGGAACTGCAAGCACTGTCTCAATCCATTCTAGACTTGGACAAATTATACTCACAAACACCAACAGCCGAATTACATGAAAAAAAGTGTCGAATTACAGACTAAATATAACCTCTTAACTACAACACATGTAGAACAATTAATATTTAGGACACGCAGTTTCTTCTATGAGTACGGGGACAAATCTAGTCGGCTTTTGGCTCATCAGCAGAGACGTCAAGTTGCCTCTCGTCTCATCCCTCAAATAAGAGACTCCACACAAACTTTAACAAGTAATCCAAAAGAAATTAACAATATTTTCATCACATTTTATACTGAGCTTTACGCTTCAGAATTTGCTTCAGATACAATAGACATGAAGCAGTTTTTTGACAATCTAGATACTCCAACTTTAAAATCTGAGGAGGTGGAAGATTTAGAGGATGATCTTGAGCAGGGAGAGATCAGTAGCGCCATCATGGCAATGAAAAGCGGTAGATCTCCAGGCCCTGATGGCTACCCTATTGAATTTTACAAGAAATGCAAGGAAAAACTTTTGCCAATCCTGCTTGAAGTGTATAAAGAGTGTCTGGAATCTGGATCCTTGCCACCAACTTTCTCACAAGCATCTTTTTTACTTCTTAAAAAACAAGGACTCTACTCAGTGTGGATCATATCATCCTATTTCTCTTATAAATGCTGATACAAAAATTGTAAAAATTTTAATAAACATTTTTTTTTTGGTAATTTTTAGATTTTTTTTTTAGCTAAGTTAATTTTAGCTAAGCCTTCCGCTTAGTGTCCTCCCTACAATAATTTCAGACAATCAAATGGGATTCATCAAGAACTGTCGCTCTTTTTCAAATATAGGCAGAATAGCCAATACAATGTATTCGTCTGATCCTTCACCTAGTCCTGAGACATCTTTGGATGTAGAGAAGGCTTTCGACCGCGTTGCATGGCCATATCTGTTTGAAGCTTTGAAAAAGTTTGGTTTTGGCAAGACAATTGTATCTTGGGGTAAACTTCTGTACCATTCACCTTTAGCATCCATTCAAACCAATTATTCTCGGTCTGATTACTTCCCACTAACAAGAGGTACTCGTCAAGGATGCCCATTATCCCCACTTCTCTTCACAATTGCAATTGAACCTTTATCGGTAGCACTGAAATCAACCAAGTTGTTTCAAGGAATTAAAAGGTGGGATGTTGAACACCGTCTGTCTCTTTATGCGGATGACCTTTTGCTGTATGTCAGTGATCCCATAACTAGCTGCCCTGCTATTATATCATTATTGGATAATTTCGGAACTTTTTCAGGTTATAAATTAAATCTTCATAAAAGTGAATGCTTTCCCATTAACAATTTAGCCTTGCAGATCAAACAGGAATTACTGCCTTTTCGTTTATCTCCTGAAGGCTTTAAATATCTTGGAATAAATATGACGCACTCTTTTTCATCCTTGTTCAACGCCAAATGTAAACCTCAGTTAAAAGAGATGAGGGCTGAGTTGGAGAGGTAGTATAGTCTTCCCCTTACTTTAGCTGGAAGAATATATTCAGTCAAAATGATGATACTTCCAAAGTTTCTTTACCTGTTTCAATCTTTACTAGTTTTAGTTTTTTTTAAAGACTTTTTTCTGTTTAATCGAACAATCTATATCCTCCTTTATCTGGGAAAACAAAGCTCAGAGGGTCAACAAACATATCATCCAGAGGAGGCGTGAAGTAGGTGGTTTGGGTCTTCCAAGTTTTATTCATTATTATTGGGCATCTAACATACAAAAGATAATATACTGGCTTCACTGCCCTGAAACAAATTGGTGATTCGTTGAATCACATACATGTCACTCTTCATCTCTCCCAGCTTTAGTATACTCTTCTTTACCCTTCAAAGCCTCGCGTCTTACATTCAATCCCATAGTGCTTTCATCTCTTAGGATATTTAACCAGTTTCGCTATCACTATAAGTTGACATCAGCATCAATTCTGGGCCCTATATCTAATAATCATTTATTTCTTCCCTCTACATTTGACTCATCATTTGGAAAGTGGGCAGTCAGTGGTCTAACATGTTTTAAAGACTTATATACCAATGGTTTATTCAGTAGTTTTGAAGAACTTATGACTTCTAAACAAGCACCTCTTTAGATATCTTCAGATTCGTCAGTTTGTTAAAGATAATTTTCCTTCCTTTCCTGATCTTCCTCCTTCCTCAGTCCTAGATAACCTAACTCTCAATTTTAGTACCAAAGGACTGATTTCCATATTGTATTCTAATTTAATGTCTTTTGAAAATTACAACCTGCATAAAATAAAATCTAGATGGGATGCTGAACTGGGCATTGAGCTATCTGAGTCATTTTGGAAGGTGGCAATTAAAAGGATCCACTCATCATCACCCTTAGCTGGATTAGGGCTTATACAATTTAAAGTTTTGCATAGGGTCCATCTAAGTAAGGTCAGGCTTGCTGGAATATATCCTGGGTTGGATGCTTCTTGTGATCGATGCTCTCATTCTCCAGTCAACCTAGTACACATGTTTTCGTCTTGCCCTGGTCTAGAGTAAGTACTGGGGTTTGGTCTTTAGGACTCTCAGTGATGCTCTGGGAGTTAAAAACCCATTCTGACATGCTTCAGGGATCTGAGGGAATTACCTTACAGATAACTTGGCATGTGATCCCTTGTTTTGTATTTATGCATACAGACATTGTTTCTGCTGATTAATTCTTCTGTTTCTTTTGCCTTTTTGACAATCAAGGGCTTATGTCTAAGTGACATAACTACTTATATACAGTATTTATTTATTTTTATTTTTTTAAGAAAAAGAAGGCAGTTCAGTGTACAGGATCTTGTTTTTCAATTGTATTGTCCAGTTCCTTCAATAAAAAAAGAAAAGAAAGAAAAAAGAAATAGATATCAATCTATAAACCTAAAATGTGTGGAATCTGGTGCACACCATACACCTGACTAGTAAACACAAAGAGTGTGAGACACTTGATCTTTAAAAGTATTTTGTCATATACAATAACCATAGGCATAAAGACAGCACATACTGTAACAAGAAAGACTACAAGAAAGCTATCCATAATGCTCTTACAAAATAATAATACATTTAAACCAGTAAAATAAGTAAGATACACACTTTGGGATCATAGTCCCATATTTACTCACATCATTACCTCAGTTCAGCTCAGCTGGATGTACTGCTCACATTGTATTGTGTACAGCTCAGCTCTATGTATATTGTATTGCATTGTGTCGCGTTTGCACATTTGCACAAATGCACTTTATGTTGTCTTTTTGTCCTTTTGTATAGTTCTCCGTTGTTGTTGTTGTAGTTGTTGTTGTTTTTAATTTATGTTATATGTACAGTAGCATCTTGGTCCTGGAGGAACGTTGTTTCGTTTGACTGTCTACAATGAATTGTATATGTTTAAAAATGACAATAAAAGCCTATTTAACTTACACTATATTGACAAAAGTATTAGCTCGTCTGCCTTCACATGCATATGAACTTGAGTAACATCCAATTCTTAATCCATAGGTTTTAATATGATGTTGGCCCACCCTTTGCAGCTATAACAGCTTCAACTATTCCAGGAAGGCTTTTCACAAGGTTTAGGACTGTGTTTATGGAAAATTTTGGCCATTCTTCTAAGCGCATTTGTGATGTCAGACACTTAGACGAGAAGACCTGGCTCGCAATCTCCGCTCTAATTCATCCCAAAGGTGTTCTCGTGGGTTGAGGTCAGGACTCTGTGCAGGCCATCCATGAAATTGTCCAAAATGACATAGTATGCAAAAACAACCCACACCAGGTCCAACACGACTGAGCAGCAGAGCACAAAGCAAGCTCCATAAAGACATGGATGAGTGAGTTTGGTTTGGAAGAACTGGACCGGCCTGGAAGAATCGGATGTTACTCAAGTTCATAAGAATGTGAAAGCAGGAAAACGAATTCTTTTGGCAATATAATGTATAAGAATTAATTTATGAATTGAAAAATTACAATTATTTACTTTGTTGTTATAGAAAAAATAACAGATTTATTTATTGAAATATTGAATCACGGAAACCTATTGAAACAATCATGTGCGACAAATGCCAAGCGTTAAATAAGTGTGTGCGCGCGCGCGCGCGTGTTTAAGCCGCCTGTGACATATTAATTAAACAGGGGGCGGGAATCATATGAACACGTGAATGATGTGTAAATCTGGAAGCATAATTACAACTTTTTTTTTTTTTTTTTTTTTTTACAGAACTCTGACTGGATGGCGATATAAACAAGGGCGCATGTTCTGTCGTCAAATAGCGGGAAATGAAGTCAGTTCTGCATTTAATTTGTATTGCAAACGGCAAAAATTTCGTCTGCACCAGTAGCTTTCTTTCTTTCTTTCATTCTTTCTTTTTTGAACAATAATATAGCAACAAAAAAAGTTAATAAGCTTCTTCTGTATAAAAAAAAAACTAAAACAAAAGCGGTTTGGATTTTACTCACCTGAAATTACAACTACAATAGATAAGAGCAGCTTTGCAGTATTAATATCCATTTGGAAGAAGCGCAAGTCGTTTATCCTCAGTGTGTCATAAGATACAACTATTACTACTACTACTACTAATAATAATAATAATACTCAAAAAGGTACAAGCTTGGAGAACGTGTACAAAAGAAAAGAAACAGCTGAAAAACAACGTCTTGAGAAGGAGCTTCCGCCGCACTGAGCCTTTCCTCCTCCTCCTCCTCTTCTGTGGGAACTTCTGCAGATCAAACCTTCAAATCCTGCTCGCATCTATACAGGACATTACGGTAACGATCTTTGTTTTTGTTGTTCTATTCATCTTTAGTCTTAGATGTTGTGAAATTCTACCATACAAGTTCCTGTCAATAAGCTGTTAATGTAGAAATGATAAAACATTAGACGATGTATTACACAAGTGTCAGTCTTAATTTGTAACATGTGAGATACAAAAACACCAAGACAGAGATAATCCAGCAAGTGGACAGGGATTGAAAAGTGTCAAAACCAAGACCTTCAAAATAATAAAATAATGATGAATAGTGAATGATGATGGTGCAACAATATGTTATTGTAATCATAACATTGACACTGTGATCCTGTGAACATTTCCTGTGGTAAACTCCACAAGAACTGTTCAATCGCACAACAGACACCCAAACTGAAAGAACACGTGTGTAAAAAGTGTTAAACATCTGGATATGTTTTATATTTTAGATCCAGATTCACAACCTGGAATATTCAGATTCACAACCTGGAATGGTTTTCAGCTCACAGATGTGCTTTGTCAAGAGTTAATTTGTGAGATTTCTTCTTTTCTTAATATGCTTTAGACCATTAGTGGTCTTATTAGCCCTATTGGTGCTACTACTATTACTGACCAATCCATATTACAGCAAGAAACACTCAGTTAAGATAGTCCATTATTACTTAAAAAAAAATGAAGGTCAGTCATTCCGAAAAATGTATTAGAAGGCACAGGCTGAGAAACTGGTGATTTACAGCACCTCAGATTAGAGCCCACACAAATGTTCAAATATCAGACATGTTTCAAAATCCACTGTTCAGAGAAAACTGCAGACATTCATGGACAAATTGCAACAAAGAAACCATTACATCAGAAGAACAACAAGCAAAAGAGACTTTCTTGGGTCAAAAAACCACAAGGAATGGATATTAAATCAGTGATCCAAATGTGAGATTTTTGGTTCTAACCCCCATGTCTTTGTAAGACGTAGGGAGTGTGAACAGACAGTTTTTGAATGCGTGGTTCCCACTCTGAAGCATGGAGGAGAAGGTGTGATTGTGTGGGGGTTGCATTGGTGGGGATGCTGTTGGTGACATAGTCAAAACTGAGAGCACACCTTACTGGCATGGATACCACATAATTTTCCATCAAGAAGGAAAATAATGTTGCATCAGATGATTGTCCTAGACAAGCACCTGATCTAAATCTAATTGAGATGGTTTGGGATGAATTAGATTGGAGAATGAAGGAAAATCAGCCAAAATGCACTCAACACCTCTGGGAACTTCTTCACAATTGTTGGAAAACCATTCCAGGTGACTACCACATGCGGATGACTGAGAGAATGCCAAGAATGTGCAAAGCTGTCATCAAAGCAAAAGGTGACTACTTTGAAGAATTGAAAATATTAAACATATTCCCGTTTTCTATATGGCTAGTTTTACACACTTTTTTACATCAATATTGAATAACTTATAAATCATACAAGTTATTCATAACCGGTTGCCAATGATAATAAATGCAACGTGTGTCTATTGCAGTTTTCTAGCAGAAAAATCATTAATGTAAATTTTGTTCAGATTACTAACCACTAAAAACAGTGGGAAGGCAGCTGACCCTTTGACAAATTGTACAAAAGAACTGGCCATGCTTCCTTCCTCACTGTAAGCATTGCCTGGGCTGACAAAGGTTACTTCAAGTCAGACAGAAGTGGGTGGCAGGAACAGAGCTGCCTACCCTGAGTATTATAAAGGTGTACATGTACTTGGGTGAACATAGAGTTTTTTCCAGATTTACAATCTATTAGATTAGATTATTAGATAAAACCTATGTATACATGTGACCCAGTCTGTGAAAATCCTGCTAAAGTCATTTTTTGTGATTTGATGTAATCATTCTATATATGATTTTATGTAGAAAACAGTTAATCACATAAAAATACTTTAGCTGTGTTTTCACAGACTGGGTCACATATATTCTACTATGTTAAATAGGTATAAACAATATGTAATGGCAAAACATTCATGTTTCACTCTAGCATAGTTTTTAAGATATGATTGTACATATTCACGGAAGGACGTAATGTACTCCCTGCAATTCAAAAATGTGTACAATGGACAATTAATGTGCACAATTACTGTCCAAGGACCTTAGTAATGTTTAAAATTAGGGCTCTGATGTGTTCCACAGGGATGGATTCCACTGGAGTAAAAAAAAAAAAAAAAACATTGCTTTTTAAAAACTTTTTTAGCTTTTTACTTATTATTCATAATAACTCATGATCTGGCTTACAATAACCGTCAATTATCAAAAAATACACTACTATGTGTCAATAACATGAACTAACAACATCTCAAAACGCATGTCACTGGTTATCACACAAATAATTAAAAGAAAAAGCTAATTTTTAAAATTAAAAATAGATTATATTTAATGGACATTACACACTGGGCACACATACTGTATATGAATCATCCTATATGTGTCAGGAAACATCCAGCTGCTGGTGCCAAGAGCCACAGGTTAAATCTGGGTATATGTCAAATCATATTGATTTAAAGGGAAATGTGTGATGGGAAAAGGTGCACAAGCAACAGGAATGACTGCAGTCAATCATTTAATCAATAATTTTTGTTACCCTCACCTTTCCCCACAATGGTAGAATTGTTGCTGTAGTAGGACTCGCGTAGACGCGGAACCTTTAAAACTGATTTTGTTTCTACAGGGAACATTAATTTGTGAGCGTCAGTTGGCGCGAGCTGTTTGACTTTCTTATTGCACAGTAACAGTTGAGATTAATTTTAATGAAAAAAAAAAAAGATATTTACAATAATAAATACTTTTGCATTGGCAAAGTAGGATTTTACTGCCTGCTGAAGTAACAATGAAGTTCCGAGCGAAGATAAATGATGTGGGATGTCTCAATCATTTCACACGTAGGTAAATAGTGAAAAGTTGTTGTTTATCCGGGAACCTTTAACAATGTCGTTAATTTTACACGCGGTATATCTGTGATGTGAGAAATGTACATCATTCCAGTTGTGTTGAATGTTAAAATTCTTCCCGAATTAGCATAATGTCATATTTGAATAAGATAATTTAAAGGCAGAATACAGTGCGGTTTTTGTGGCAACATGCTGTCTGTGTTCATTCTCGCGGTTTTCATTTTATTTACCAGTTTAATAGTGTGTGTGCATATTGTGTATATGTATATATTTATTTTGTTTATTTAACATTTTTTACGTTCTATATCTGCCAGAGGATGCCTCTGTACACAGTAACGAAACTGCTGATGTATTCAAACATTTGCTGTTTCCATATATTTGCAAATAATGTCTATTGACTACGTATCTATATGAACAAAAAACAGGAATAATATAAGCAGGAATAATATAGCCTATTAATGACATTTGTTACAATATTATTGTGCATCAACTAGCATTTATGATAAGATAAGATAAGGTGAAGGTGAAAGAATTGGTTTGATAATATGCAGGTGTAAAGTTTGTCCCCAGATAAATCAACCACGCAGGATATTACAAAAAGGCCCCAGGTTCAGTTCCTAACCAATACCTAAACCCTAGCCACTAGATGCAGTGCCGGTCCCAAGCCTGTATAAAAAAAGTGAGGGTTGTGTCAGAAAGGGTATTCGGTGTAAAACCTGTGCCAAGTTGTGTGCGGATCAGATGGTCCTCTGTGGCGACTCCTCAGCCGCAAGACTAGCAACAACATAACTCTCAGACTAATAATAAGGAATGTCCAGAAAGAGATTTGATTTGAATGTGGCATGGACAACAGTTGCACAGAGAATAAATAATAAACAATGACATGCCCTCAATTTATGCCCATTCCTACACCTCATCCAAAACTCAAGTCTGAAGACTTGGAATGATATACTCTTTGTCAGACAAACAAAACAGAACTCTTTGGTAGTAATTCAGCTCATCAAGTTTGAGGAAAGAACGGCTGCATTAATGAATGAAGGAGCATCATATCCAAAGTGAAGTATAGAGGTGTTAGGGTCATGATATGGAGCTGCAGAGTTTAATGGGGCATAATCCGGACTGCCACTCAATACTTTTGAAGGCTTTTGAAATTATGGGCCCTATTAAGTTTTAAATGTCTCTCTTTTTTTTTTTTTAACAGTACATATTGTAACAATACATGTGTAACAATACATTTGTGTAAACTCAAACTGGATACAGGTTACAGTATTTTAAATAACACAAATAATAGTGTATAAATACTTAATATAATGCTGTTTATAGTAATAAGAAATAGAAAATGGGGAGACTGCAATTGCATAAAAAAAGAGCTTGCGCCCTCTGCCGACAAAGTATGTAATATGCGAAGAAAAACACTTGTCTGTGGATGACTCTATATACACACAGAGAGGCCCAAAGAATATATACATACTTCGACATTAAAAAAATACAGTACAGGCCACACCTTCTCATCTATCTGTCAATGTGTTTTCTTTATTTTCATGACCATTTACATTGGTAGATTCTCACTGAAGGC
>JAQMYG010000019.1:9030135-9043254 GCA_030014215.1 Clariallabes teugelsi | reverse complement strand
CCCCCCCCCCCCACCCACCCACACACACACACCCAAAAACTAAGTAAATAGATTTCGCTTCCCAAATGTGTTTGACTGAGGTACTTTAATAATCTAGTAACCCAATCCAATGACAGAAATTTTTGTAAGTCACTCTGGATAAGATAATGCCTAAATGTAAAATGTAAATTTATTGAATGTTGGCTATTCATGAGAATTCTCAATATGCAGTCCAAAAAGTTGTTCATGCAAGTAAAGTGGGCCATGAGTCGACTGGAAAAAAAACAAAACAAAAAAAACAGACCTATCAAGGGAATAGCAGAAACTTTAGAAGTGGCCAAGTTTGGAGCTTTGGAGTTTGGAGCTTTAAACAAAGTAATGGAATGGTGAACTTTGCAACTCTAAAAAGCCTAGAAGCCCACAGAACTTAAATGGATGATTGTAGAATGCTTTCCGTGGTGAAGGAAAACCTTTTTCCAAACATCTCGCCGATCAAGACCACTGGAGGTTGTAGGCGTATCATTGTCAATGTCTACAATCAAGAGACACTTTCATGAATGTAAATACAGAGTTCTTACCTCAAGATGCAAAAGACTGGTAGTATTCAAGAACAGGTAGGCCAGATTTGACTTTGCTTTCAAAACCTAAAATAAACGCCTGATTGTACCAGAATTATTGGAAGAGAAGAATATGTAGAACAAAAGTTAGGTCACAAAATGACACTGATATAGCATTTATAAATTACTTTGAGAAACACTTTTTTTTAGTAGAACCTTTTTAAACATTGTCTACTGCACATCAACTAACATGCAGAGTGCACATACCTGCTGGTACTGGGTATCCAGGATCTTAGTAGGCCAAAGTGACATCCTATGTCACCCTGTAGGCAAGTCTTTGCTTAGACAGGCCTTTGAATTGTGACAAATATATGGTTCAATTACATGCACAGTAGAGAATGTTCTATGTGATGAATTTGTACAGAAAAGTCTTAAGAAACTGCAACGCAACGTGCTCCCACCACCAGGTGCCATCCTTTGTTCAGTGGTTGACTTAAATGTCTGCCAGTGTATTTACACACAGCTAGAATATTTTAATGCCAGTTTGGAATACAACAGTAATATTGGCAACGTACAACCAATTGTTATTAAAGCCCAGTTACCACTTTCACAGTTTTCACAATTTTTCCTATGGATCGCCTCATTTATAAATTCATGCCTTAGGCTTAGGCAGCACTAAGGCAAAATATGATGGTTATATAAAAAGCAGACGATTTGTACAGTAAGGCCACAGATAACAACAATCAGATGCCTAGAGCTATTTGTTTAAGTACAAAAAGTGTGTATGTTGTCTATGTAAATACGGTCACTAAGGTGGCAAGTTTATTGTACATATAGCTATAACTGAGCATATGACAAGATGTTAGAATGACTCTATGAATAGTTTTATCATGTTTAGAATGTTGCATGGCAGTAAGCCAAACATGTAGTTTAATATAGTATTAGGTGACATCATGGATGTTGCAGGTTGTAATTAGTGTGGCCTTAGGCATCAAAGGGAAATATTGATGATTTAATTGACTTAATTGTTCTGAGCTAAATAAAGCTGCATTTCAAAACCTCCATTCTGAGTATGAGTTGCAGGTCATGCTAATCTAACAGGATAGCCTATGAAAACATAACATTTACCTGTTTAGTGGCAGCAAAAAGTATGTTTTGCTGCCTTTTAATTTCTATTAGTAAAAGTTGGCTAGCAAACCTATTTACTGAAATGCTATGAGTAGCTTTTCACCTGAAATAATGTGGGCTGGGGTAGCTTAATGGTTAAGGCATTGGACTACTGATCAGAATGTACCAGGTTCAAACCCCAAGTTGTATTGTTGGGCCCTTGAGATAGGCCCTTAACACCTAAACTGCTCAAATTAATTTATGATGTAAAGTATGTGCATGCCTTTTATGTGCTTCATTACTTAAACAAATAGCACTACAGCTATGCATAATAATTACATTACATAAAACTACAAAATTACATGAAAGTTAAAAATATCTGCTGCTCCTCTTGGACATGAAGTTCAATCTGCACATGTGATTCTTTTCACCAGTGAGCCTCTATTACTGCGTATTGCAGTTCCAATGTTGACCACTAGGTGTGTTTCTACGTCTATGAAGTTAAAGGAGGTGTGAGGACATGCTTAACCATGATTGTGCAACATCGAGAACACTGAGCAAATTCAACGGAACACGGGATTATATCTGACAAACAGCAAGATTAAAAAATCTTTAGTATCTCAAAAGAGGTCAGTAGTATTTTTTCAGGTATGGCTTTAAATGCATGGTTAAACATATTCAGACACACACACCTATTAACAGCTCAGTGCGTTTAACAGCCATTATTTATTTCTTGCACGATACCAGGCTGCCTGCTCTGGTGTCCGGGGTTGCCAGGTATGTGTGATTACGTAACAAACTATTCATTTTCTGCACTTCTTCTTTAAAATGAGTTGCTAATATGGGATTGTCAACTCAGTGACGGATTGTTTATTTATTTATTTTACAACATGAAACTGATGTGTTTAAATGTTTTTAACACATCATTTTCCTTTCGGGAAAAATAATAATAATAAATAAATAAATCGGTCACCGGGAGTTGGCAACCCCATATTAGCGATGACCATACTGTGTGGAATAATTGACGGAGGTTGCAGCCAATTAAATTAGACTCTCACCACTGTGACCCGCCTACTTCCGGTCTGTATAGACCCTTTTTACTCGATGAAGTATCCAGTACTGAGAAGAAATTCGCTGTTGCGGGCTCGAGGTGAGTTAGTGTTTTAGTTTTGTGATGCTTTTCTGCTGCAGAGCGACAAAATCCTGCGAGGCAAAAAGACTGTAGGTGGGTAAAGAGTCTATCGCTGTAGCAGGGTTTGTGAGTAGTAAAGCTGAAGTGTACTGTAAGCAGATAAAGTGAGCTCTTTCAGCTCCGAATGGGTTGAACCCAGAAGGGTTTGGTAGCTGACAGTCGCCACACAGCGCTGCAGTTTAGCCCGTTAGCACCGGAGAACATTCAGAACATTCCCTCTGAACGGCCTCTGAGAATAAGTCATGTTTTAAGGGTGATTATAAATGCAGTCCTTAATGTAAGTGCAACAGATTATTGCATATGTGATGCTTCTTGGCCAAATACCAGGTTCAGTTTATATATAAATGTGTGTGTGTGTTTACGCCCAGGTTCTGACTCAAGTATGCAGCAGGACCTGGCTGTCTGTCTCTATCTCATGTTAACCATCTGTAACACTCTTGGTTGTAGGTTTTAGCTTGAGGCGTTTTTTTTAGTTAAGAATTCTAGTTTTGTGATTTTTTTCCCCCTAGTGTTATTGTTTTCGTCTCAGCTTTAAAAACACACCTGATATCTAAACATTCCGCAGCCCACACTAGTAAAGGTACACATGCTTTAACTTTGTATTTATTTATTATTTTCAGTATGCATTTTCCATTGTACTGTTTTGCTCTACATATTCCCATTGATTCCTGTGGGTTTGTTTGTTTGTTTGTTTGTTTTTGTTTTTGGACGCGCTGTGTTTTAAAAATCGTTGTGTCCTGCATGCAAGAGCAGCATGCTGCAGGCCGGCCATCAATCAAAGAAATGTCAGTGTGTCTTATGTAATGCCGCCTGTGTGGAGCAGTAATTACAGACAAGGCTATCCAAGGTCAAGATCTTAAGGGTCTGGGGGGAGTGATACTAAAAATATCTGAATAGCTGCTACCTTGACAAGCTTAAATTGAACATGCTGACCTTCAGATTTTATATTAAGCTTTCAAAGTTTTCAAAAGCTTATATACTCCTTGTAGTGGCTTCTTCGCGGTACAGTATTACAAACTGTACCGCGGTGTTAAGTCCCTGAAACCGATTGGTCAGAAGGTGTTGATTAATCTTCTATAAAGTCAGCTCTTACAATAGTTAATAGTTAAGCATGTATTTTTTCCACATGTACATTATTGCACAGTAAAATTCTTTCTTTGCATATCTCAGCAAAACTGGGGTCAGAGCGCACAGTCAGCCATGATACGATATTTAGTTAATACTTGTGGCCCTAGAGCAGATAGGGTTAAGGGCCTTGCCCAACCTGGGGGAGCAGCTCAGGCTGTAATTTAAATGAGAGATATATAATATAAATGTTATGGTTCCATTCATTACTATGTCTAAACACACAGGGATTCGTATGGGTAACTGTCTGCAAAATTTAAGACTATATTAAGTGCCTGTTATTACAGTGTTTCCCACAGGTCTGAAATGTACTTGTGGTGGTAGCCAGGTAGAACAACTAACAAATGCATATGACTGTGCTTATATGGTTATTTTATAATCTATTATTTTCACATTTCAGAGATCCAACCTACCAAACCTCTGCTCCATTTACTCAAATGTGAAGAGTAAGGGAAGATTAAGCACATTAAGGACTAATGGATTGTGGGATATAAAGATACAAAGATGTAAAGATGTAACTGTTTGTCAGAGCATGTAGCCCTTAAAACCAAAGTGCTTTTTTACTTTACTATGTTTTAAGTGGCACGGTGGTGTAGTGGTTAGCACTGTAGCCGTGCACCTCCAGGGTCAGGGTTTGATTCCCGGCCAGGTTCGATTTCCATCCCTGTGTGCATGGAGATTGCATGTTCTCCCTGTGCTTGGTGGGTTTCCTCCCACAGTCCAAAGACCTGCAGATTAGGCTAATTAGCATTCCCAAATTGCCCGTAGTGTGTGAATGAGTGTGTGCCCTGCAATGGATTGGCACCCTGTCCAGGGTGTACCCCGCCTCATGCCCCAAGTCTTCTTGGGTAGGCTCCAGGCCCTCCACCACCCTAAATACCAGGATAAAGCAGTATAAATGATGAGTGAGTGAGTACTATGTTTTAATAAATAAATATGGGGTAAGGATTGTGTAATATACAAAGACAAATTCTATTGTTCAGCACAATCTAAGCAATATGATGAACTGAAATTGATTTCATTTAAAACAACTATACAAACATAACGCCTGTCAATAATTTTCGGTGGCCTGCCCAAGTATTCTCTGTGTGGGGAAATGTTGTTATGTACAGTACAATGAAATGCCTAAGAATATATTTAGTTAACACTAGTGGCCCAAGTCTCTGGTGTCAGCGCTTTGCAACTGATAAGTTTTCCACAACAGAAGGTCAGAGGACTTTGATCTTTCAGGGTTTCTTGATCATTTTTTCCCTAAAGCTGATAAAGTGAGTATTTCTATAAGAGAATGTCTCTAAAGTGTTGAAACTGAGGAATAACCATGGTACTGGGTCTGAAAGGGAAGAAGTTTAAACTTCTGGATGACACTGAGAAGGTTAAGTGAAAATCAGGATTTGTAGGGTTTATTACAATATTATTTCTGCTCTGTTGATTGCTACATAGGCTGCTAAGATGAAACTGTATTGCAGAATGTCTCTTTAAAAAAAAAAAAAAAAACCTCTTGTATGCTTTTCTCTCTTTAGGTCCATTGACAAACGTCTGTACGGCTGCATTCTCATGGCGGCAACCTCCCAGCTGTTTCGGGTAATCCATATCAGGGGGTTTGGTCGTACTAAGGTGCCATCCGTTTTTTGTTTACGAGTCAATCATCCATGCAAGAGTCTCTACCGACCAAATGCAGCGTCCGATCCAAGTCAGCCCCTGTTGCGGAGTTACAGGACATCAGCTGCACAGCTCACATACTACCTCACACCACCACAAGTGAACAGCATCTTGAAGGCCAATGAGTACAGCTTCAAAGTGCCTGAGTTCGATGGCAAAAACCTCAGCTCAGTCATGGGATTCGATAGTAATCAACTCCCAGCCAATGCACCCATCGAGGACCGGCGCAGTGCAGCAACATGCTTGCAGACACGTGGTATGCTCTTCGGCGTCTTCGATGGGCATGCAGGCTGTGCCTGTGCGCAGGCGTTGAGTGAGAGGCTCTTCTACTACATTGCTGTGGCCATGCTGCAGCAGGAGACTCTTGCTGAGCTGGAGAATGCTCTAGAGAGCAGGAGGGCCCTTCAGCCTATCTTGCAGTGGCACAAGCACCCAAATGACTACTTCAGCCGGGAGGCGTCAAGCCTTTATTTCAACAGCTTGCGCACATACTGGCAAGAGCTGCTGGACCTAAGCATACCTGGTGAACACCCCGAGGTCTCTGAGGTTTTGGCGAGCGCCTTCAAACGCCTGGACAATGACATCTCTTTGGAGGCACAGGTGGGGGATGCCAATGCCTTCCTGCACTATTGGGTGTTGCGTGTAGCCTTCTCAGGTGCCACAGCATGTGTGGCTCACGTAGATGGCGCTGATTTACACGTGGCAAACGCGGGTGATGGCCGTGCTGTTCTGGGAGTGCAGGAGCCCGATGGTTCGTTCTCGGCACTAACCCTTTCCAATGACCACAACGCACAGAATGAGGCAGAGGTTCGACGCGTCCGTGCTGAGCACCCACACACCGAGGCCAAGACGGTGGTGAGGCAGGACAGACTGCTAGGTCTCCTCATGCCATTTCGTGCATTTGGTGACGTCAAGTTCAAGTGGAGCGTGGAACTGCAGCGGCGCGTGCTCGAGTCCGGCCCAGACCAGCTTCACGAGAACGAGCATGCCAAGTTTGTGCCGCCCAACTACCACACGCCACCTTATCTGACAGCCGAGCCTGAGGTGACATATCATCGGCTTCGGCCACAAGACCGTTTCCTGGTACTTGGTTCAGATGGATTGTGGGAGACGCTGCACAGGCAAGAGGTTGTGCGTATCGTGGGTGAGCACTTGACTGGAGTGCGCCAGCAGCAACCCATCAGCGTGGGTGGCTACAGGGTCACGCTGGGCCAAATGCAGGGGCTTCTGCAGGAAAGGAAAGCGCGCGTCTCCTCTACATTTCAAGACCAGAACGCAGCAACGCACCTGATCCGCCATGCTGTAGGCAGTAATGAATTCGGCATGGTGGATCACGAGAGGCTATCCAAGATGCTCAGCTTGCCGGAGGAGCTCGCGCGCATGTACAGAGATGATATCACCATCATTATAGTGCAGTTTAACCCACACGTCATAGGAGCTCAGCAGAACTGAATGTACTCTATATTCCTTACTTCTGTTACGCTCCTTTTGTAAACAAATATGCATATTTAATGATCCATATTGTAGTGGTGGGGATGGAGTTTGTGTGTGTGTGTGTGTCGGGGTGGGTGTGGGGGTTAACACATCATGCTGTACTATCATATTTATGTATCCTAATCACATTTCCGTCTGCAGTTGTCTGAGATGAGTAGTACAGTAAGAGAAAAATGTGAAGTGAAAAGAGAAATTTTTAATGAAGTTGACTTGGTTTTTATCATTCATGCTGCTTCCTGATAACATTAAAGCCAAAAACAAAGGAGAATATTGACATTTCCGTATTGCCTAATACTGCAAATGGAGCTCTGAAATAATTGTTAGTTTCAGGTAATTATTATAGTTATTATAAGTTTCTTAAAACACTGATGCAAATTATCAGCTAAATTCAGGGGTAGCTCAGTGGTTAAAGCATTGGACTTCGGTTCGCAAGGTCCCATGTTCAAATCCCACAACCACCGAGTTGTCCCTGTTGGGCCCTTGAGCAAGGCCCTTAACGCTTAACTGCTCAGATGTATAATGAGATAAAAATGTAAGTCGTTCTGGATAAGGGTCGTCTGCCAAATGCCTAAATGTAAAGTGATCCTGTGAGGGAAAGATTGTTCATTCATTTTTCAAACCCACATAAAACTTTGTATTAGACATTATATGAGCATAAAAACAATTCAGTGCATCTTTGCATTGAGTAGGGTAATGATTAATATGGATTATGCAGTATAACCCGATTAATACTAGTAAAATTATGATTGTCATCATGATCTTAATCAATAGGTGTCTTTGAGATACATGGTGCAGTTCTTTTGTGTTAAGTATTTTGGCATCTGTTTTTAGTAGCGTAATAATAATAAGAAGAAGAAGAAGAAGAAAAATAATCTCTATTGTTTTACCAAATGAATGACCAAAATACAGTATTTTATTGATATCAGTTTTTGTTAATAGCAGAATCAAAGTATACAGTACATGCATGGTCCTTGTTGTAGTACTGAGAGAATTCAGGCATTCATGGTTTGTTTCATCGAGGGATTTTGATTACAGTTAGTTACTGATATTCACTAGGAATCAACATTATTTTTGTGTATGAATGCATAACTCTAGATTCTTGATCTTTATGGACAAACTCCAGATTCTTGTTAGTCTTTATGTAATGAAATGCATTGTTTTGTAGACTGGACTTGTTTTGTTTATCATCTGCACAGCAGGCCAACTCTTATTCCTCTTATGCTTGTGATGTGCATTGTGACTGCAGACAGCAAATGCCCTCCAGTCCAGTAAGTGTTACAGTTTTGCTTGTTTGTAGTAGGTCAAAATAAATATAGCTTTGATTTCCAACTGATCGCATTAGCTTCACTGTTCCGCTGTAAACGAAAATAGAAATTTTAACAGCTTTTCACAGACACACCTAAATGTAAACGACATTTAAATTATTAACTGGCTCGTGTAATAATTTCTTTTTAAACTCTTGCCATTTTAAGGACTGTATTAGCTTATAGCTAGGTTGATGGGAATATTTGATAAAAGGTATATTTAGTTATTAAAATGAAGAGCACAATCATTACCTTCCTGGATAAATGAAATTTAACGGAGCAGGAAACAAGACAAAAGAGATACTTTTTAATTAGACTTGGTTACCTTTAAAATGGCTTTTCTCGCACCAGATGATCAGTTGTATGGTATTATATCAATAATCATATTGTCTTAATGCAATTGCAGCATTAATATCCCCATCTTATAACCGGTCGATTTATATGTATAACTTATACATACTTGTGTATGAATATGGAAACTCTCTGGCCTTTTGTATATAAATATTTTAACATTAAATACAGCAAATGTCTCTTTAGAATGTGTTGTGATTGTGTTTTTATTGTTTTTATTTTTTGGATAAAACAGATTTTAGTAAATAAATAATTTTTAGTAAATCTTTACTACATCAATTCTGGCTGGAAGGAGGACAGTGTAGACAGTAAATAGCAGGATTGGCTAAGTAAAGCAGGGGCTGCATGTGAACTTGTATTCATTTCCTATTATATTCAACTTCCAGCCTCACAGCACACAGTGTGATCAATACAGATCAATCTCTGCCATCCGTCATCACCCAAATGAGGATGGGTTCCCTGTTGACTCTGGTTCCTCTCAAGGTTTTTTCCTGTTGCCATCCCAGCTAGTTTTTCCTTGCCACTGTTGCCCTCGGCTTGCTCATCAGGGACAATCTGATGATTATGATGTATACATATTTGGTCAACTAATTTCCATAATTATTTTATTCTGTAAAGCCACTTTGTGACAACAATTGTTGTATAAAGCACTTTATGAATAAAACTGAACATTGTAGTAAAATTATGCTGAAAGTGGCCTTGGTGTCTAATCACGGCAGGTTGCTCCTATCTGTCAAAATTCAACGAGGTCAGATAGTATTCAGCCTACCACATCAGAATGTTCAGTATACTTCTGGTTATTTAAATTTGGATAATCATGTTAAGTACAAGGATAATTAAACAAAATAAAATATTGAATGTCATTTATTTATAATTTACCAGAAGTCCATTACCTTTTTTTTTTTCAACTTGCTCACCATGAAATAGAGAACTGATGATTTCTAAATCCAGGGTACTTGTTCACTAATTCATTCATTTAAGATTTCACACTTGTGCATCTTTTGGTCACCAGTCTGGTAACAACACGATGCATACAATCATGCAGGTACAGCTCCTCATAGAGTGGATTAACTTCTGGGTGCTGACGCGAGTGGCAGCCCATCCTGCAGCTCTGTTTAGAATTTCCTCCACTATCAATGAAGTATCTATCAGTCTTTCTATTAAGCGTTTGCTTAATGTTCACATCAAAAATCTAAACGACGAAAAAATTTTGAAACTTCATGATGCGGTTGATGTTTATGAACGTATAATAGTGTCAAAGTTCCCCATAGCAAAATATCATCACAATGTAATCTATAGCATTGAAGCACAGGAACTGAACAAAAACTTAAATATGTAATTAAAAAATTTTAATGTAATTTTTCAGTGCTTTAAATTTCTTGCACTGTAATTTGTTGTGGATGTAGATTTCAAATTAAAATGTAGTTCAAGCATTTTAAATTCAATGCAAAAAAATATTATCCTTACTAAACTGCTGTTCAAAAATATTTTAAAGTGTTAAAAATATCGTCTTAATTATTTTTCCAACAAAATCATCCTGCTGAAATTCAGGTAATAAAATTCAGGTAGAAAAAAAAATTCAAGTCCTCACATCTGGGATATCACAGGAGGGAGAATTTTAGAGCATAACATCTTTCATTCTCAGAACTTTTCTAAGACTGGTTTCGGTAATTAATTATGGATCTGCATTCACATTCATGTGCTGTTTCGTGCCGATACCATTCCAATATTCCAATGGAATGTAAGTTTCTACTTATTTATAATATGAGGCTGCATGTCAGGTAAAGGACCAAGTGAGATCTTCATTATCTCAATACTCAATTCACAGGTGGGTCTAGAAAACATATTTGGTGATGTTTGGTTTTTTCATTTGTTCAGTCATTTAGTCATGTCCAACTCTTCCAGATCTCATGGACCATAGCATGCCAGGCCTTCCTAGATACTGTACATTGGGTTTTCTTGGCAAGGATACTGGAGTGGGTTGCCATTTCCTTCTCCAGGGCACCATCTGCAGGATAAGGGTCAATTAGCCTAACACCAATGGAAACACCAATTAGCCTAATCCACATGTCTTTAGACTGTGGGAGGAAACCAAGGAACATGGAGAAAAACCACCAAGCGCAGGGAGAACATGCAAACTAAATGCACACAGATTCCGAGGTGCAAGGCAACAGGTGCAAAACCAAGAATGCTAAAGCTTTCCTTCTAAAAAGGCATATCAACTAAATAAAACAGGCAGTTTATTGTAACAAATCTCTATGGAGAACCCGGTGTTAGGAAGTAATATTGTCATCTCAGAGAGTTAGTCCTGATCACATTCGCCCATGGCTTGCTCAGGGACAAACAGTTATAGTCAGGTTTTTTTGTATGTTGTAATACAAAATAAATATATATTTTTTTTATAAATCTATAGATCTCTAAAGAGGAAAAAAAAGGAATTAATTATTAAAAGTAATTAATTATTAATTAATCTTCTTTACTGCTTATCCTCTACATGGTCGCAAGGTGCCATTAAATCAGGGTCATTATCCTTTATATATATATAGCGATTCCATATTTTTCGCCTGGATTTTTAGGAGAGATTGTGGAAATTTTCCTTTTTTTCTGGTAAACAAAAAAGTATCTCAGCAAAACATCAAGCCTTGACTTTGATGGGCTTTAACAGCCTATCAAACAATTACAACAATTATTTGTAATATCATTAAATAATGATACATTTTTCATCTTCTTTCTCAAACAAGATGTTTATTAAAGACAAAACCGCATTTTCTACATATAAGTAATGCAGACGTGTGTGTGTGTGTGTACTGTAGGCTTTCCAAGTTTTTCTTAATTCTGACTGGAACTAAAATTTGGGTCAGAAAGTGTAAGGGATGGTTAATACATTGTTTTTACATTTTGAGTGATTGTGTTCATGACAATAAATATATTATTCTACATAGCATTACAATATCTAGTGTTGTATCTTTATAATACTACAAGCATTTACATACTAACAGAGCACAGATTAATGCAGCGCAAACCTTCACTGACCAAACATATACTGTCAAATACACACACAACCTCAGAAAATCAACACTTTCAGGGCATTTAGTCGAGGCATTAAAGATGGAGAAATTACAATAATTTAGTGAGATTTCAAACTCTTGGCTGAAACAAGGTAATTTGTACTAATGTTTAAAAAATGTATTTTAAATGCTATCCAAACATTTATCATTAATCAAGGTGTAATTCAGTTAAGATGTTGGGGAAAGTCTAATATACTACATGGCACAGTCGCCTGGATTCTACATGACACCTTGTCTTTAAAAACAGAAATTGAGAATTCCAGCCTTAGCGCTACATGGCTCAACATTTAGTTTGATTTCCATTACCTGCCAAATGGAATACAAAAAACACAAGGAGTTGAAAAAGACAACATGTTATTAACCGTGCATGTGATATGAATAATTCAGTATGCATACAGTATTTCTTTCACTAAGCACAGGATCTAGAGCATCGGGTTGATTTCCCCATCAGTCGTCGACGTCTCCTTCGTCTTATCTTTCTTCTTTATGCGGCATATAACAATAACCAGGAACAAAACTGCAAGGCAACAGAAATATTAATACATTTCTGACATGTAGAGGGTTAAAGGAAAAATCCACCATATGAATCTTTATAATTAATATGTGATTTTCAAAAGCATCCAGCATTCAATTTCAACATATTTCACATTCCCGATTTAACAGACACCCTTGACAGGATAGTGTCACTCTGACTGCTTAGGGAGTTTGGCCCAAGTTTGTGCTCCTGGCCATGGGTTTGAACTCAAGATTTAGGCAAACAATATTAAGGCAAACAAGTTTCTGTTGCTTTAAATACTCTATATGCAATTCTCATTAATATGCTATTGAATTTCACTGGAAAAGGGTGAGTGAGATTTTGTTTTCAAGAAACAACAGTCAAACCTTTGGTCTAACTTACATTTGTCCACTATTAAACAGCATTATAGCTGTGCTATAACTGTTAATATAAAAATAAATTACTATTATTATTATTATTATTATTATTGATAATAAATGTTTATATAAAATGTTAATATTCTGTGTGTGCTTTATATAGATAAGTTTAACATATTTTTAAGATTTATATAGAAAGCGTTGTTGATGCACATAGCGCACACATATACTGTACATTACATCAGTGTTTTTCAACCTTTTTTGACCCAAGGTACATTTTTAATTGAAAAAAAATCACAAGGCACACCAAAAATCGAAACTATAAAAAAATGAAACTCTGTAGCCTATATTAACAATATACAGCCATTCTTATCGAAGTGTCTTGAATAGGAATCAAATAAACACAATGA
>JAQMYG010000019.1:8982353-8993137 GCA_030014215.1 Clariallabes teugelsi | reverse complement strand
ATTCTAAGAATTTTCTTAGAATTTCGTCACTAGGACCAACTTTTAGGCTTAAGAACCTTTGTGAATACGGGCCCAGATCTGTGGTGCGTGCGCAAATCTCGAAGCCTGTGATATCCCCTCATAATATGAGTGTTTGGCATCCACCTAAACTGACAAGCTGGGTAAGACGTCATTAGTCAGAGAAGCAGCCAGCAGGCACAAGGAAGCCAGTCAAAGTTGATAGGAAGATGGATGGAGCCAAATACAAGGCAATCTTAGAAGAAAACCTGTCTGCAAAAGACTTGAGACTGGGGCAGAGGTTCACCTTCCAGCAGGACAGCGACCCTAAACATACAGCCAGAGCTACAATGGAATGGTTTAGATCAAAGCATATTTATGTGTTAGAATGGCCCAGTCAAAATCCAGGGCTAAATCCAACTTAGAATCTGTGGGAAGACTTGAAAATTGCTGTTGACATATGCTCTCCATCTGACTGAGCTCCAGAAAAGAAGAATGAACAAAAATTTCATTCGCTACCAACAAAGCTAACAAGGACAAACCCCAAAACATTTGCTGTTGTAATTGTGTTTGTGTTTGTAACTTGACAAGGTGGAAAAGTTCAAGATTTATGAATACTTTTGCAAGGCACTGTACCTTGTTTAGTGTTGACATGGACAGCTATGAGCCATCACTACTG
Organism: Clariallabes teugelsi; assembly: GCA_030014215.1. Lineage (NCBI taxonomy): Eukaryota > Metazoa > Chordata > Actinopteri > Siluriformes > Clariidae > Clariallabes > Clariallabes teugelsi. The sequence goes on along the minus strand of JAQMYG010000019.1, from coordinate 8,992,461 downwards.
GAGAGCTTGTAAAGACTCATGTATGGGTGTGTAAACACCACTAAAATGTCTAAATTGAACCCTTCTTACTAAACTGCTAAATAGTATGCTTTACAAAATACTACATCCATGGATAAATCCAACCCTGTGCACTAACATACTTAATGTAAATAGATCCTACATAGTGTATGGTGACGCTCACAGAAGTGCGCACGCAGCTTCTGTAAATACAGGTTGGCGCACCTAAAGGAAAGAAAACATTTTAAATTATCTGTTGTATACGAGATACACCTATCTACTAAGTAGTAAGCTCTAATGCCCCACTTTGTTCCCCATTAAGGTCCAAATATTAATGTAGGTAGAGGGCCATGGGCCATAAATAAATATTTATGCAATGTGAAATTACAAGTTTAAAAGTAATAATAAAAAAAAAAGGGTGCTGTGGCTTAGTGGTTAGCACTGCCGCATTGCACCTCCAGGTTCCGGGTTTGATTCCTGCCTTGGGTCTGTGTGCATGAAGTTTGCATGTTCTTATCATGCTTGGTGGGTTTCCTCCCACAGTCCAAAGACATGCAGATTAGGCTGATTGGCGTTCCACAATTGCCCATAGTGTGTTAATGACCGTGTGTGTGTGCGCCCTGCGATGGACTGGCACCCTCGGTGACCCCAGCTCGTGCCCCAAGTCTCCTGGGATGAGTAAGTAAGGAAGAGAGTAATATAAAAATACCCTCTGTACTTTACATGCAACATTTTACAAGTAACACTCACTTCTTCTGTTGTGTAAAAATTATATTGGAAACCAAAATTAATTGAATTTAAATGAAAATCCACAGGAGAGAGAGAGAGAGAGAGAGAGAGAGAGAGAGAGAGAAAACGCCATAATTTCATCATGGGCCAAATGTGGTCCACTGGCTTCAAATTGGGCAGCTTTGCTTAACAAATACTATATTAGGATTACAGCATTAGAGAGGTGTGCAGATGATGCCACTAAGGGATATGTGTAATAAATTTCTCTCTTACCACATATGCAGATTGAGAGAGAGAGAGAGAGAGAGAGAGAGAGAGAGAGAGAGAATCTGTCAGCATCAGATAATTTGTACTATTTTAATTTTTACACATCCACACCAAACCTGTACGATAATCTGATCAACAGCTTATAGATGTCCAAAACATGGGTATCCTGGTAACAGCTAACAGGTGAGAAATCTTTATTTATCTCATTCTCAATCTCATTCTTTAATGTAGTAATGGTAAAAACCAAAACAACACAATTTTGAATGTTTTCCTTATTTAAAGAAAGATGCAAAACAGAACATGAGGCATTGAGGCATTACAATTATTTAAAAACATTTTTTTTTTAAATTTAATACACACTTTTATAAAAAAAACAAAAAACAAAAAAAAACAGAACTTTAGCACATTAACTTTTGTTAGCTTTACAGATACAGTACTTACATATTAATTACATTTGATTTATTTCATCCATCAAATCCACTTTGTGTTTTGCATGTGTGTGAGTTTTTTATTCCATATCTCGAGTTTTGGAAGTAGTGCTCTGAAAAGCAAATGTGATATGACTGTGTGCATGGTCCAAGTAAACATCACCGTATGACGGGACGGTCCCAGAAAAATGCTTCCACTGCATAAGCTCCGACATGCTAACTCTCTGTGGGACATTAGCAGCATCGGTACGGCGACCCAACTGACATGGCCTTCCTGTGGTTATCGTTACGTCCTCAACCACATCTTTCAAACATAAAAAAAGAATTTAAAAAATAATAATCTAAATAATTCATATCCTAATGAAATTATGTAATGTACTGTAGTTAACATACATTACTATTTTCCTTAATATGTATATTAATTGCAACATGCTTTGTTTTTTTTCACATTGTACTCAGTTTCATACACAAAACAGTGCTTAAAATCACAGAAGCAAATCATAATGTAAATCAAAGGAGCAACCTAGAAAACCTCAGATGTGTTCTGATTGTGATGCATATACATTACTGTAAAAACATCCTACACACAGAGCAATGCTTCAACGAATCAATTATTTTATACGAACAATGCTGAATTTGTTTGTCTGCATTACCTGGCATTGTTCCATCGCCTGAGCACTTGCAGCCAAGCAGGTCGTGAGTGAGGCAGTTGGTATTGGGGTCAAAGGTAAAAAGGTCACGCAGCTCCTCGGCCGAGAAGTTGATGTGCTCACCCTTTTTACCAAGGTCTACCACAGCTCCAGAAAGCCCCTGCTTACTCACCTGTCTCTGGTAAATCCTCTCTTCTATGGTGCCTAACAGAGGAAAAAGTTCACACTGAAAAATAAGTTGATTTCTCCTTGAGGTGACAGCTGCTGATTTCAAGTGGATTTAAAGCTAAATTATGAGGGGATGGGAATCACAACGGAACACCCTATACGATATTATCACAATACCTGCAGTAGGTGCCGAGTTGATTTGTATTCCGATTAATTTAGAATCATGATGTCGTAAATATCCCACTTTGATATAATTTTTTTCACAGATTTCGTTACAATTGTTTAAGACAAATTAAACAAAAAACAAATTAAATAAAAAAAACTCTTTCAAAAGATAAATAATAACAATCCTTTAGGAAGTTTTTGTGTGGCGACACCTGAATTGCAACACAAAAGAATTGCCATATATAACTGAACCGATTTTGCCCCCCATCAACTGGATGTAAGCAGCAGCCTGAAAAAAAACATGTAGATTTGACATTGTAAAAGAATATCATTTGTAAAACAGACAAATCTCAATTAGAAGTTTTGCCTAAACAAGACTTTTTGACACAATTCATCCCAGCGACTTCATGCCGGTTTTCCCAGACCACCTAATGTATTGCAAAGTTGCAGACTGATGAAAAAGAAAACAGGAAAAAATACTTTTAAGGGGTCAAATTTTCTGTGAAGTCAATAAGTAAATTGATGTAGTGGTGATGTTATGGTAGTGTAGTGCACAGTATGTTAGAGCATTGATGGCCTAGGGAAGAAAAAAAGTGAGACCATTAATGTTATTGTCCAACCTGTTGTTAGAAATCTGTAGATGTGAACTGTTTTCCTCTGCCCATCCCTCCAGACTCGGGCCATTGCCTACAGCATTAATACAAATATAACAAAATACATTACTCAAGCAATACTCAAATTAACAAAATCAATGGTTACAAAAATCTGTCAGTAAACATAACTAAACACACATGGTAAGGACGATACATTTTTGTACTATTGTCACTCAGTCATTGTCTACAGCGCTTTATCCTGTATACAGGGTCGCATGTGGCCTGGAGCCTATCCCAGGTACACTCTGGATGGGGTGCCAATCCATCGCAGGGCACACATACACACACTCACATGCTAATTTACACACTACAGACTGACTCTGTTCTTTTGCTGTTCGGGACGCAGCACCGTTTAAATGTGCTCTCTTTTACTGAGAATAAACAGAGATCTTCAGACATAATGCCTGTATGTGTGTGTGTGTGTTTGTCTCTCCCGGTCGATCGGGCCCGGACCAGTAAGTGTATCAAGGTGCAGCGGACACAAGAAGTTGCAGCTCTTCTTCTCTTAGCTTAAAACGTAGCTCGGACGGACGACTTCTTCTTTTAAACCCAACACACCCCTAGGCGGGAATCGAACCCCAGACCCTGGAGCTACAAGGCGACACTGTCTACTAACCACTAAGCCACAGTGCCACATGTTATTATTATATTTTAATATATGTAATACAGTTTACACAACTATTTTACTTGGACTAACCTGTATGTCATTAGCTGGGTTCCAGTCTATGTCATACAAAACCAGATGGGAGGCACCAACAAGATTGAGCCCAACTCCTCCAGCCTTTGAACTGAGAAGAAACAGGAAATGGGAGGAACCCGGACGGTTAAAGGAGTCTACAATCCGCTGTCTCTGGGCAACAGGTGTCTGTCCATCAAGCCGACACCAGGTGTAACCAAGGTGAGCACATAGATCTTGTAGCAGATCAAGAGTCTTTGTATAATTAGACACCAGAACAACCCTGCAAACAAGGGAGAGTAAAAAAAAAAAAAAAAAGAATGAAAAGAGGACTCAATCACCTCTTGCCCAAAGTCAAAACAGACATATTTAAGTACAGTGCTATGCATAACTATTCATCTCTTATTGAAGTTTTCAATGTTAAAACATGGAACAGAAATTAATGCAATATGGATTGGGGGTGTCATTACAATTTGGAAAATTATTTACCAGTGTAAATTATCACAATTTACTCCCTTTGCTGTTAAACTCATGAAATTACTTATAGTGCAACTAGCTATCAAGAAAAATCTAAATGACGTATGGAGTCAACTTGTATGCAAGCAAAATATGATGTAATCTCAATATAAAAAACATCTGTTCCTAAAAGAGAACATACCGTCGGGTTTACAAGTATTTTGACATGGACACAACTTCCGTAATTTTGCCTCTGTACATCACCACAGTGGATTTAAAAAGCTAGTTTTACATACAGTAGTCCCTCTATTTTCACAAGCTCAACAATTAATGGACAAACCGATGAATATAAATATTAATTTTAATAATTGGAGGCAAATCTTTTACAGACAGTCTAGAACCCATAGATACCTTCGGTTTTGTCTTCAGTAAATTAAAAGTCTGCTCCTTTTTTCTAGCATACTTGGGGTGCAGCATTTGAGTGTATCTGGGCAAAACCATAGAGCTCTATACACTACAGAATTCCTCATGGTACTTATAGGCATCACAACATCAACAAGAGTGAGCCACATTGGCATCCAAACATGACAAAACCATAACACTACCTCCACCATCAGCACCATCAGTTTGACAGCAGATGTAGCATTATGAACCCTTCATTTCCTTCTCCATACTTTTCCCTTACCATCACTCTAATACAAGTTAATCTTAGCTTTATCAGTCTAAAGAATAATGTTCAAAAACTGTCAGCCTTTTTTTTAAATTTTTTTTTTTAGCAAAGACTAATCTGGTATTTACGTTCTTTACTGTTACCAGTGGTTTGCATCTTGATGTAAACACACTGTATTTACTTTCATGAAATCATACAAACAATGATACTCCTATCTCCACCTCTTTACTTGGCTAGATGTTGTGAATGTGTTTTTCTAAAAGAAGAATGAACTATAGTTGTCCTTTGTGGTCTTTCAGATCTTTTATCTCCTTAATCTGTCATAGACTAATGAGAAAACAGACCACAGCAATGTCTGACTTTCATTGGTTAACATTCATAGAATTTTTATTTATTATTACTTTTGTCACTTTGATTAAAGTTATTTCTGTGACCATTGTGAGTTTTTCTTTCATTGACCGAAGGGTACCAACAATTTTGTCCACGTGTGTAATTAAGCAAGGCACATGTGTAATATGGAATATGTAATTATGTTCTAATTCATGACTAAGTGAAAGGATGTGCATGACTGTACTTGTCTGTGCAGTTGACATGCTTTATAGCAGCCAAAAGGTCTGTGAGCACCAGCAATTTCCCAGAATCTCCAGTACAAAAACTACCAGTAGCATATGCCTCAGGGAAATGGTCGACAGAGAGGCTGTCATATAAATCATCAGTCTTCTTCTCCTGAAATGACAGCAAAGATAAAGAAACAATAAAATAAATATATAAATATACATATTATATATATAAATATTACATATATATATAGTTTTTCAATATTTGTACATAAGGCCATAAGAGAAATGAATATGCATCTACAAGAAACATAAGCAGTTGTCTGCACACCATCACAAACCTTTACTGTGTGGTAAAGCAGACCAGGGTGGTTGCAAAGCTTCTTCAGAGCGTTAATGCAGACAAGATGAGGGCTGTGCATGGAAGCGAATGCACCAGCGGCAGCAAAACAGGCCCTGACAGGTCGGCTAGAGAGCAGCTCATTATACAGCTGCACCTGCAGCTCTGTGGGTCGGCAGAAAACTGTCCATTCCATCCGCCCAGGTAAGAAACGGTTGATGATCTCTTGAGTCCTTCGAAGAGTGAACGCTCCGGTCAGCCGAGCAAGTTCTGCTGCCCGCTCTTCACCTATGGACCTCTCTTCCTAAAACAGAACACAAGCTTCAGATCTGTACATGTTCACAATAATTAAGCTTCCAAACTGTGTGCCTAAACAGGTCTGAGACACAATCATACACACATACAAAGTAAAAACTTATGATTATTCTGGTGTGTACGCTACCTCAATGCAATTGGGCTGGCGGGATTTGAGGATCGGTTCTTCATAAATCTTTCTGTATGCTGCTGAAGTACCCAAAATGCCTGGATTCACAAACTCAATAATGGAGTAGAACTCTTGCAGATCATTCTGAACAGGAGTGCCTGGTGATTTTAAACATATACCAAAATTGCTAAAAAATACTAAATCTATAAAAATAGTTGTATTCTATTATACTGTATTTGTAATCTGTGATTGGTTCTGTCTGTTTATCTACAGTTCACAGTTAGTTGATTAAAATATCAAAATATAGTTGCAAGCAACGATGACGGGCCCAAGTACCCTGTGCCATCGCCATCATTAATCACTTTTCAGCATATGTTTAAGGCATCGTCACGGCTGACCCGTTTGAGATATCAAAAATTCCTCTGCAATTTTGCGTCCTCAATGTCTTTAGATCACATCGGCCCGGTTTGGTGGCAATCGTATAAATTCCCTAGGAGGAGTATATTAAAATCCATCTGGTGCATTTTTGCGAACAACCCAAAATAACTGGCCTCCTGTTGAGTTGAGCCCAGGACATGCAGTGCGAAAGTTGTTTGGCTCAATGAGCTCTAAATGTGTACAGAGTTTCATGTGCCTACTGAAAGTGTATATGAGCTATCCAGCAAAATCTCGGGCCACGCGACTCTCAGGCATCCTAATGGCAGCAGATTCCAACCTGCCTGCCAAATTTCATGAGTTTTTGAGCATGTTAAGAAGCCCAAAAAGTGGAAAAAGATAATAATCCTTACAAAAACAAGATGGTCCTGCACACCCTATAGTGCTTGGGCCCTAATAATTATACAACTTTAAGACTTCTAGTTGCAAAAAATACTGTTATGAAGGGCTTCTCGATTATTTGAAAAAAATAAAATACATGCAAACTCCTTTCTGAATGACGGCAATTCACTTGCATGTATTTCATGCATTCAGATCAAGATGCATTCACGTGCTCACTTACTGTATTTACAATACTTGACAACAATCCCAGATACTATATCAGTCACACTCATACAGTGTAACACAAAATACTACAAATTTACCAAACGACACATGAGTGACATGTACCAATGGGGCACTGGAGTAGTATGGCATTATTTTCAGGCCAAAACCCTGAGTGTTAAACTGTTATGCACCCATATTTGATTTTCATTCACAAACACTCACACGCACATGCGTAAATTGTATTTCCACTCATCCAAACTTTATTTCCACTCTGTTTTCTTGTGCAAGCTCAACATCAGAACACTGTGTTCACTCAGTATCAGCCAATCAGAAGCTTTTTTTCCTCCTCACAACTGTGGGCTATACTGTACATGCACTTACCTGTGTGTTAATCATGTCTTTATTATATAAAATTGCTGCTAATAAATTCCTAGCTGACTCATTCATTTTGGAGAAAAACACAAGATGCCAGCTGTGCCTTGATGTCATATTTCATTCAATAAATTCAGACGTTCGTTTAATATTCGTTTAAGTTTCACTTATTCAATATATTCAGAATTTTATTCAATATTCTCAAATGCACCTCCACAGAAAATAGACATTTGAAAAAGTAAAGAGAGTTTGTGGGGTTGTCTGACTGACCCGTAAGTATTATCCGGCGTTCACAGGCCAGAGAGGCGAGAGCACCAGCTGTCTTAATATTGCTGTTTTTAAGCCGATGACCCTCATCACAGATAACCACCTCAAACTCCAGCTTTTTCAAAATGTCTACAGAGCGCAGTAGCATCTCATAACTGATCACCATCACAGGAGACCGTGGACAGGATATAAAGTCCTCTGCACGGTTGTCCTATTCAAAACAAAAACATTCAGTACACACTCACATATGGCATGTTTATTTACTGGCTTATGAATTACTGTAACTAACTAAGCTCAAACTCCAGAATAAACAAAGCAAACTTCTGACTGTGAACCACAAGACAAACCTGGTCAACGGTGTAAACGCTGATTCTCTCTCTGCCAAGCCATTTGTTGAATTCAGCAGCCCAGTTTTTCACCAAACTGCCAGGACAAACCACCAACCCTTTCTTCAGCACTGGTCGCCCACCATAGGGTCCCTGCCTCAGTAGAGTCCACAATACACACACGCACTGTAGTGTCTTACCCAAACCCATCTCATCCGCTAAAATGGCTCCACAGCGGCCAGCCAACCTGCAACATACAGAACAAAACACTCACACTGATTCAGTGACCTCCTGAGGTACCCCTTAGATAAAATACATTCATCATTCAGTTTATTAGACAAACCTGTTCACCTGCACAATAATGAGCAAAGCATAAAATCAAGCAGGTAGAAGTCAAAAGCTTTAAGTTAACTGCCAATACTGTAGAAAAATAATTAACGCATTTGATAGACTAACAATAAAATTTGAAAAAATACACAGACGAGCCAAAACATTATGACCACCCTTTTAATACACTGTTGGTCCCTCATGTGACCATAAAGACAAGACATGAATTTCACCAGACCCACAAATGTATTTTCATACATCCAATACATGCAACAAAAATCTGAAAGTTTGCTTCCTGTGTAAAATGTCCCAGACACCCACATGCACCATTCTTAAAAAAATAATCATTATATTTACTTGAGTGGTTGAGTGACCATAATGTTTTGGTCAAAAAGCTGCATTTTTAAACTAGCAATTGCCTCTCTTATGAAAGTTTCTCTCTATTGTCTTTGTAACTCAATGATGATGAACATCTGCGACAAACAATAATCTTGGTGTCGTTCAGTCTTCTACGGTATACCCTTTCCCACCGATGGCAACTCCTTAGGGAAGGGCAAATTAGTCAATTTAGCACCCAGGACAAGGAGATTCTATTTACAGGCTAAATTGCCATAAATGCCACAAATCAGTGATTATGGAAGTGTCTATAAAGTGTATTTTTATAGCAGGGTGGGAAAAACAAACAAACAAACAAACAAATAAACAAAGACTCTTACCTCATTCCCATGAGGCATTCATACAGAAAAACCACACCCTCCCTCTGATGTGGTCGCAGATGATTTGTCAGGTGTGGGTCCACAACCACGTCCACTAATGGGAGTCCAGTTTTATTACAAAGCCACTGATGGTTGGCTGGGGGCCGAGGCATCACAAGGGCTCCTAATGAAAGGAATTTCAAAATTTTGAAAGGAATTTTTATACTAATGTACAAATAATGATTCATACTTTTAATTTATACTTTTAATTTTTTATTACTCAAGGACTTTCAGGTGAGGAGGAAAGATTGTTGCGGACCCCTCCCATCCCGTATAAACACTCCCCCTCTGGTCAGGACAAAAACAGTTTCTTTTCAACTGCAGCTATCATGGTAAAACAATTTTTTTTTTAAAAATCTTTCCTCTGTGTTCATTACATGGATGTACTACATTAAAGCATTTTATTGCACATTTAACACAGTACATACATTTTGTACTACTTTTTTTTTTTTTTTACTGTAAAAACAATTAACCATAATAATTTTGACATACAGAGGGGCCCAAAAATGCATACACACTTCAACATGAAAAACATATCCCTCTCTTCTGACGGTCACATGATTGCATCAATTGCTCCAATAATTCAATAAGATTTAAAAAAAAAAAAAAAAAAAAAAGGGCACAGATAGCAACTGTTGAAGTTGATTATTTAATTAGTTAGTTGTTGGACTTTTAGTTAATGTAATTTCTGATCTTACAGTGGAACCTCGGATTGCGAGTAACGCGGTTTGCGAGTGTTCTGCAAGACGAGCAAAGATTTGTATTAAATTTGACTTGAAAAAATTAACAAGTCAAGGTTATGGAGTACCGAGTATCATGTATCTAGGGCTGGGCGATATGGCTGAAAACTGTATCATGATATCAGTGTTTCATATCGGTCGATATCGATAATTATTGATA
>JAQMYG010000019.1:8946636-8962907 GCA_030014215.1 Clariallabes teugelsi | reverse complement strand
CGGTGGCAAGGAAAAACTCCCTGAGATGGAATTAGGAAGAAACCTTGAGAGGAACCAGACTCAACAGGGAACCCATCGTGCAGGTGAAATTTCAAAGGTCATGCCTGTACATTGATTGATTATGCAAAATTGACCACAGTGTGAAAGAGTGTGCAAATGTGTATGAATGGTGCCCTGTAATGTTATCTCATTCTAGGTAAATGCTCTCATATTGCTCCCAGTGGGACAGGAACAGACTCAACAACAACAACCCTGACACTAAGACCAAATAAGACCAAAATTATGTGACAAGAAGTGCGACAAAAAGTTTGAAATGACCAAGAATGTTACATTTGGTTTATCATAATCCCATTATAAGAAATGTTTAGTAGGAGTAATTAAGAGAAGTATTACATAAATGATAAATCCTGTGCACCTGCTGATTTACATTTGAAACTGCATAGATTCCACAAGTCTGTGTCCACTGCAGCCTCTTAGTTCCTGACAGTAGCAGTACCCAGTCTTGTTAGGGTCAATCCATTCCCGAGTTTCACATGTTGCTTTTTTTTATAGCCATTATTATTGGAATTGTTGTAGATGTTCTGTTAACTTGAACCACCCTGGCCATTTTCCCATGGCCTCTTTCATCAACTGCTATTCACAACAGCTTCTGAAATGCTATTTCTATAGCGCTTTTAATGATGTATTTTGTTGAAAAACTTTACAGGAATAGAAATTCTGGATATAAATAAAAAACTGTTGATCTCGGATGAGCGCGACGGTGGTGAGGCAAAACTTCCAGAGATGACATGAAACCTTGAGAGGAACCAGACTGAACAGGGAACCCATCGTCATTTGGGTGATACTACAAATAGTGAACCTCAGATCCTCACTCAAATGAGGATGAGTTCCATGTTCAGTCTGGTTCCTCTCAAGGTTAGTTCCTATAACCACTGTATAATAGGAAATATGTTTGAGTTGATGTAACATCCACTTTATTGTGGTTAACTGTTCACTTGGGTCCAAAACTGTTCACGGCAATGTCAGTCCTTAAGTTATTCAACAGATTGCTGTCATAAGACACCATAGTAAAATTTTATATCAATGGTAAAATTTTATATCAATGCAATTCAAGCCATCTTCTTGGTTATTACCTGGAATTGTCCTCTGAGTCAGACATTAATTGAAGCTCTGGACTCTCGTTTATATTATTTCATACATTGTGCTGCTACCCAAAGACTGGCTAATTGGATAATTGCATTAATGCACCAGTGTACAGGTGTTAACTTAGAGAGTGGTAGGTGTGCTTTTAGAATAATTAAATAAATGCATCATCTTTTGAGTCTTCAGAGAGATTTTAATTTCATATTTTCCATCACATATAGCCTAAAATATATATATATTTTCATGTGCAGGTGAGGAGTACTTGTGTTACCGCTGTGGTAGGTTTACGTGTCACTATCTTGCATGTTCACAGATTCCATATTGTACTGTGCTCTGTTTCAAACAACCCAAACAAATAGATGTTAAAATGCCCCAATTGCCTTATTACACTGCTTTTATCAACTCTCTGCTTCTCATAGATTGTCCAGTACAAGTGTCTCAGCATTCTCTGGAAGCACACCTGTGTGTTTGCGAGTACCGCAACAGAGTGTGTGCAAATGGGTGTGGATACACACTATCAAAGGCAAACGAGGCTCAACACAACTGCATCTCCGAACTCCGAGCTGAGCTGGACATGCTGAGGTAGACGTTCATAGGTTGTCTGGCTGACGAGGATTATTTGCACCCATGTTTAATACTGTTATTTTATTGCTTTACTATTATAAAATTATTATGGGTGAGCCTTAAGAGCACATTAGGAATGTAACTATTATACATACAGTATTATACATATTCTTTTAATTGAAATCTGTAGTCATACCATTCCTCTTAGGAACATCAGATGAAATCAATCAGAGGTTTTGCTTCTAATCGCACAAATACAAGGGGTGTTCAAGTGAAACCAGGACTTTTGATTGTGCATAATCCCAAGCCTTTATGTCATCAAATCCTATATAATTCTACAACGTTTAGCGTTGCTTTTGCTCTTGGTTCCATAAAAGTAAACAAACTTTCAATCTAAGGCATTCGTTAATGCTGGCTTTACAACGGGTTTACATTTGCAAAGAAGTAATAATGTAGAACCTAGTGTATTTTTTCCCTTAAAACTAGAGTTTTAATCATCACTGATGGCTAGTGGGATGTTAGATGGAAGGGATATCAACGGATTAACAATAAAATTATTAAGGTTCAGAAATGCATAATTGTTTTAATTATAGCCATAATAAAAATTATATGGGAAAAATCACTACTACACCAATATTATTTAGTGTATTACATACATTCATAGATGTTAGACTGCTACAGTTCTGATTATTAAGTCTTTACTGTCCTACTGCACTCCTGCCATAGAAAAAAAAATAAAAATTTTTTTAATCCACATTATTTGCATTCTTTACACCCTGACTGTATTTCAAACGCGGCTTTTGAATCATTGCTAAAAAACATTTGCCTCACTTCATTTGATGCTGCGTGTTTTTCTTATGAAAACTGCTGGTGACCTAGTGCTTAAAAACAAAGCAAAAAACATCCAATTTATGAACAATTATTTTTTTACTTATACCAATGTTTTTTAAAGGTAGAGATTTAACCATGCAAGCCCATTTACATCAGCTGCTTCTTCGTCTTCGTTTCATCAATTACTGATAACTTTTTAGAGTTCAAAACCTTTTTTTTTGCCAACGTCTATCCATCCGAGCTGCCATGGCTTAAACCTGAAGCTCAGCAATTTTACAATTTGTTAACTTACTTGTTTATGTACAAAAGAAAAAAAAAAGAAATTAATGCAGATTGCATTTAATGTCATTTTCCCCACAAAATTGCATACTCTTCTGCCAACTGCCACATTGGCTTTTAGTCATCCATCCTTTCATATTTACCTTTTTTATTATCATAATTGTAAAAACAAATGGTAATATGGAATTTATGGCACTTCTTAAATGTGTGTGTTTTATAGGACTGAATTGAATTGTAAGGTTGAGGAAGTGAGACGTGAGATGGAGTCCCGACTGAGTTCTCAGAGGAGACACATGGTACAAAAAGAGAACCTGCTGAAAAACGAGGTGGATGAGCTTAAGGTATTCTACGTGTGGACACACAAACACACAACATATACAGTATATCAATTTTATTGGATTTCCTCCTCAAGTGTGCTAGGTTAATAATATGGAAATTCCAGTGACTAAGTTCAGATTTATTTGAACTTATGCATATGAATGTGTAGATAAGGCTCCAAGTTCATCATTGATTCAAGCCCAAGCTCCACCAAGTTGCCCTGTTAAGCCCTTGAGCCAGGCCCTTAACCCTGTCTGCTCCAGTTTAGAGTATTACTGTATAATGGCTTAGCCTGCGCTCTGACACCAGCCTCCATTAAATAATCCTGGGATTATTGCAGGAATAAGGCATTTCACTGTGCACTAATGTATATGTAATTAATAAAGGCTTAACTCATTTTGCATATTTGAATCTATGAACGTTTTCTAACAGATATTTAAATTTCGTGTTCAGGGCCAACTGTCCCGTGTGGTGTCGGACGTGTGTGCTTTATTAGAAGCAGAGCGAACTCGCAGGCAGGAGCTAGAGAAGGCGGAGCTCGAGAAAGCCGAGCTTCTGGAACGTCTGAAGCATGAGGTTCTTAAACCAGGCACGGCTGCTCAGACGGTGATGCGTTATGACGAGGAGCACCGTAAGCAAAACCCCCACAGCCTAACGTTAGACTGCCACAAGAAGAAGAGCAGAGATGTCACAGGTCTCTGAAAACCAACACAGGGCCTGTTAACTGCCAAATCCTACTGGTGCAGATCCACGCTGCTAATGAACTACAGATCAACACTATAATAGCATTTTACCACACAATTATAAGATGTTTATTATATGAGCAGTTTTATAAATGTCTATGGATTTTCAAATACAAATTAAATGATTACGGACCTTCACATGTTTTTTTTAATGATTTATTTCACAATATCTGTCCAACTATTTTCTAGCTCAATAAAATACTTTGCAAAGTATCTATTAATGTTTTTCTTGGAAAACAGCAGATTCTAGCATATAAAAACGGACACTTTTACACTAATGAAACTCAAATATCAAATAAAAAAAATATTAAAAGACAACTGAATATTCACAGAATTTTAATCAGGTTTTTACACACAAAAAAAGAACAAAAATATCATTACATAAATGCATCCATTGCTTCTGATGACTAAGTCCACAACCCGGTTGGTCCTTTAGTGCCATGTGGCTGAGTCTTGTACATTTTACTGTTTTAGCGAGTGAACGAGCGTACATGCCGGCCTCGTCCACCTCCACTCCCACTGCTGCTGAATTTCCCTTGACCACGCCCACTGTTACTTACGCCACCACCTCCTACACTTAGTCCTCCTCCACTTAGCCAGGAAAGGCCAGTGCCTCTTCCTCTGGGGGCGCGGTCTCTCGGAGCCAAACGGTATGCACCTGATGAAATTACATGAAAAAAAAACATTATATAAATATATAAATATTATATAATATATATAAATATTCCTCCAACTCCTCCAATACCACTGTTATTCACTGACCAACTGCAAAAACCTGTAGTAAATACCTGTATTTGGGTATTCAAAGTTTAGTATTTATTCAGAAAACTAAAGTTGTTTCTACAAGTCAATTAAATCAATTAACACAGATTTTATTTTTCTATTATTTTCATTGCCTTGCCTAGTCTGATAGTTTTTGACTTTTAGCACTTTACAGCTACTTTGACTGCAAGTACAGTACTGTACAAAAGTCTTGAATCACCCCTCATTTCTTCATATTAAATAACTGATTACATTACAGCTGCAACAGGCCTAAAAATACAATTTAAAAATTGCTTGTTTATGCAACAACCACAACATCAACCCCTCGTCTGTTCCAACCACTCAGCATCACCAGTACACTAATCATCATCTGCACCTGTTTCTCACTGGTTCATGCCTTAAGTTGTTTTTAAAGCTTGAATTACTAATGAATCACTGTGTGGCTTTAAAAAAAGCCAGTTCCTCTGAAACTGGTCAGGTACAGGGACTGTACTAAAAATAAGAGCCTGAAAGGTCCTTCAGGAAGCCTGAAGAACTATTCCTCAAAACTACATTAAAAATAAAAGGACATCTGGTTATTTGGAAGCAAAATATGAAGAAATGAAAGGGGCTGAAGACACACAAACACAGTACAATATGCCTGATATTCAGTTTATTAGATCACAGGTTCTTAAAAACTCTGCATGGACCTCCTATGTTTAATGGGCCCCCGCAAAAAGTGTAGTAGACTTCATCTCAGAGTAACAATTCCTTAGCTACTTTTTACTGAAGGACTACTCGCAGGTGGCCTGGTAGTTGCAAACAACTTGCTAATCTTTAAAAAGATTAAAATGTCTCTAGCTAAATGCGAGATACCTGCATAAGTTTGTGGCCTGATTAATAAAGAATTATTTAATTTCATTATTCATAATTTATCTGGTATTTGAATGTACTTAATCATCTAGAAATACAGACAAACTGATATTTGTACATATTTCCTCTCAAATTGCCACAATGTTAAAAATTAAACCATTGTTAAAAGTATTACATAACTAAAATGTAATTAATACCTGCATGACCTGTTGGTGGCTGTCTCGATGGTAATGGCCTTGCAAAGTTACTTTGTGCTCCGCGGGGTTCACTGTATGTCCCTCTGTGAGTGACTGCCGTCACTGGTGCGTTCCAAGTGGAGCCCCGCCCAACCTCTCGCCGAGGATAATTACCTTAGGAGAGGAAAAAAAATGAAAACAGCAATTTACAAAAGTTATCAGACTGCAACAAAAAGATCTGTATAAGAGCTTGAGTATTATCAGTTGTTCATACTGGCAAGCAAGGCACTCTTGGGTGCGGGGGGAGTGAAGAAGCGGGTGTGGCTCTGGAATCCTCGTCCTCTGGTTTCACCAGTAAACAGTCCTCTAGTTGGTGGCTTGGCCCCTCCCCCTTTAAGTGGGCGTTTGGGTAGAGCCAAACCTGGAGGCAGGCTCACTTCCTTGAACTCTGCAGCCAAAAAGTCATCCACGTGCATGGAGGGCGGCCGACTCGTGTTCTGTTTGCGCTGCCGGAAGATGTCATGCGGCCGGTTGAGCTGGTTGAAAGCGCCACGGCCACGTCCGCGAGGAGCGACCATGATGTGAGCGCGTTTGGCCGGCTCCACATACTCCGATTTGCCACTGGTGAGAGATACATATAAATGTATAGAATGTAGTAATTATTGGGGGCAGATCTATGCTCACGAAGGGTGTTTTCATATATAAAGTATTTAGTCTATTTGAATTGAACCCTGGTGTGCTTTTCTTCTTTGAACAGGTGAGACACCAGTCATACTGAACTGAGCCAAAGGGCAGAGCTGTAGCACTGTAGAAATCCAATGTGTTCTTTGCACCGATAAATAAAAGGTGAAATGTGATAGAGCTTTAAAATAATTAGTTTTATAATAAACTAATTGCTTATATAACTCCAGCTCCTTTTTTTCCTGTGTTTAGGTAATTTGTGTGATTTCTCCATGCTTTTTGCAAAGCTTTTTCCATCCCTGTGTTTTTGTCCAATGAAAGTGCACAAGAAAGTGTTTTTGTGTACCTAGAAGTGATAAAGGTTTCATGCTTGTGCTTCCCCAGTCTAAATCCCTTTGCTGGTTTGCTGTGGCCTGGTGAAGTAGGCTCGCTCAGGAACGACCGGTCTAACTCAGCCTTCAGGTTGAGATCAGGGCAGCACTGCTGCGCCAGCGCGACCAGGTCGACTTTAACCTGCAAGGCAACAAAGAGATAAAAAAATAAAAACAAATGCCCAACCATAATATTTCAGCACAAATATATATCACAGTACTTCACTCATTATGAGGCAAATCAGTCTAGGACTTGTTTTGTTTTCTAATGGACACAGGCACCTTTTTAACAAAACACAGATGCAGTAGAATTACAGTTATTGTTCAATAGAAGAGAATGGCCAAGTGGAAAGAAATTTCTGTAACTAAGCTGAAAGACTGAACTGAGATAAAGCAAACAAACACACTCACCATGTCTTGTTCTGTCTCCATTTCATCTGACTGGAATGGAGAATACCAAAGAGCCCTCAGCTGATCGTCCAACAGGTCCGAGAGAATATATACGGTTCTTTAGGGAGAGAACACACACAATCACACAGGAATAATAAGAATTAACATTAAACTTTATGTTAATTACCACCAAATAAGTTGATTAACAATCGACAAGCAGTCCCTTTTGATACCTGTTGTTAAACTGGGTCTGGAGAGGTTCAGCAGAAGGCAGAGTTGGCTCTGTTTCATGTTCTGCTTGACTCATAGCCTCTCCAGAACTTTCCACGATCTGCCGCAGTCCCACCACGTTCTCCAGCAGAGCTTCCAAGGAATCATCCTCTTTAAGGAGTTCCTGAGAAAGTTCAGTCATAACAAAAGCATTAGATATCAAATACACCAAAATAAAAGGTTCAAACTCAGCCAGACAGCACTTTAAAGCAAGAATACATGTACACAAGCTAGAGACCACTGATTGAGCATACTGTTTCAAATAAACAGGACGGCTGTGTGTGGCACAAAGTTAATATTGTGTGCAGTACAGGGCTGCATCAACTGATCAATTAAAAGTCATAAAATTTGATTTAAAAAAATTGTCGCCAAGAGATTTTAATAATGATTTGTTGAGCCATGTCCAACCAATACATTTGCATGAAATATAGTTGATGGAAAATGCCTTTAAATACGAGCTAGGATTATGAATAGCTCATACTGAAACATAATATTTGCATGTGTCAAATACAGTATTATAATTGTTATAAGTATTATAATATGAAAAAATGTTTCTGTATATGCATGGTGGCCTCTTTTCTTGAAATCATATAAAATAGCATTTTTGCTATTTTGTGCCCATAATCTACAATGCAAGTTCCCAACCCTGGTCCTGGAGCAACCCCTGGTCCTGCGTATTTTAGTGCTTTTAGAAAAATTTTAGATGCTTCCAAATAGCTAATGAATTAGTTCATTAGCTGTTAAAAAATCCAAATATGCGCAAGTTAATTATTTAGCATGTTAAAAGGATAGCTTGTGATTTCTTTCAGGTTCAGAAGTCTATCTTAAATCAAAATTGAGAAGCATACAAGTACTAGCAAAATTATTTGCAAGTTTGTTTAGAAGTGTAAACAAAAAATATAAATAATCAATCAGGATGTTTATAAAATCAAGATAATTAAAGAATTGCAATACTAATCGACTCTTCACCTGTGTATTCGATAATATCATATTGGGTGGTCCTTGGTGATTCCCATTTCTAGCACTTAAAGCAAATTAAACACTTTCTTTCCACATACATAGCTTTATGGCTAGTTCCGGGATAGCCATATGACGAGTTCTGATTAGTCAAACGGCAGGTTATTACATTTCTGCTAAAAACTGGTAATGGTAAATTTGAAAGATACCAACTTAGCGGGACTACAGAAGCTTCATGTGAGACTCAGCTGAAATTTGGAATGCACTTCTGCATGGAGCAAGGGTTGTGAAATTTAGCTCCGATTTACTTTACTCACATTCCTGGTGACAAACTTCAGTAGGTGGTGACCTACTGTAATGTACTTACATGTACCTTAAATTTAATGTTAGACAGACTTGAAAAAAACCCAAACTATAACTATGCCTGGAGTTAGCTTTGTCACTACGATTTTGCTCCCTTGGAGCCCGAACACGCATGGTTATGTTATTGTTAACATTCAAACATTTTATTGCTGATGCAGTTCATACCGTGATGTGTTTCTCTAATTCTGCAAGTGGATGATCAGAGGCATCATCTTTCCACTGGAGCAGCTGTTTCATATCGCTTACATTCAAGGCCAAAGAGCGGGAGTCTATATCTTCATCCTGTTATAGTACACAAAGGCTCTCATAAACTCATATCTTCATCTCTTTCCACATGCAGATATATGCATGAACCTTAATTTTAACACACAATTCTGGCTTCATTACAACTAGCAACATCAAGAGGTAATTGTATTGCTTACCACCGAGTCGTTGTTGATGACCTGCCGCAGAAAGTCCAACATGGCAGAAAGCAGTTCAGCCGATTCCTTGTTAAAAGATGCGATTTCTCTCCGGAGTAGTGACGACACGGCAGAACTGTGCTTCTTTAGTGAGCTGCAACATAAACCCATGTATGGTAAAAGGTCAATAATCGGTTAATTGCTGCATATAAATACATACACACAGACACTAAGCATATTGTTACCTCTTCAAGTGATAGAGCCCATAGTCATGTTCGGTT
This sequence comes from Clariallabes teugelsi, assembly GCA_030014215.1. Classification (NCBI taxonomy): domain Eukaryota; kingdom Metazoa; phylum Chordata; class Actinopteri; order Siluriformes; family Clariidae; genus Clariallabes; species Clariallabes teugelsi. The sequence continues at coordinate 8,953,525 of JAQMYG010000019.1, read as the reverse complement.
AGGAACATCATTGTTCGGAGGCAAGTGAGCTGGAGGGTGTAGCTGCTGTGTGCGTTTCTGAGCACTTCCAACATTCTGTCACATATACTGGGCATCATGTCCTTCGAAGGCAAGGCATTAGCCAACTGCTCCACCTCAGACACACACACCTCCCCTGAGCCAGTCACAATCAGTGAAATGTCCTGGTCACACAGCGATTGGATAATTGACGCTATCAGTTCACTGTTCTGTTGCAGCGGTAAGCTGGCGTCCACCAGCGGGAGCAACATCGCAAGCAGCATCGACAGCATCTCCGTCAGTTTGTCTTCAGGCTTCCCCTCACTCCGGACTTCGGTGCGTAGGGCTCCGCCCAGCAGAGCCAACATGGCTGCTTTACAGGAGCGCTGAGACACCAGTGAGTCTAGCAAGGCTAACAGCCTCGTCAGCTGCGATGTCACAGATTCCCTAAACAGAAAACAGAAAATAAACTAACATCTATCTATTAAGATCACACAAAACCTTAAATCTTCACAGTAAATCAGCACTCTTCAGCCATGCACATATCTTACAGTTGCATCTCTTCATGCAGCTGCTCCAGCAGAGTTCTTATGACAAGGGTGGCAGTTGGAGCTGCAAGGTCGCAGAGCTGCACACACACTCGCCGGAGCACAGACAGGAGAGGTGGGCAGCTGCTCACACACACACACCGCAGCACCTCCTGTAAAGTGTTCGCCTGAGCATGGAGATGCATACTCCACAGCTTACGGGTGTTCATCGCCACTCCGATGTCTTGGACTGACAAAGCCTGCCATAAAGAAAGAAAGAACAATTTATGTCACAGCAAAGTCTTATTCAAATGCAACTCCACAATTATGGTGCATCAAAGCGCAAGATCGAAAGTGTTAAACAAGCATAACTTTCTATAGGACAAAAATAATTACAAAAAATAAATGAATAAATTCTAAGAGTGCCAATGACAGAGCCATATTCTAAAATAATAAAGTTCACATATTTCAATTTTTGTATTGAGTAAAATAATTATATTGTTTGAACCCCATAATACTGATAAATGTGCATGAATATATTTAAACTTCGACAATATAATCTACATTATAAGAGTTATTCATTAGCTATATAAATTCATTAGCTAGCGCACTGGGTAAGTGAAAGATCCACTGGCCTGTGATCTCCCAAAAGTCCAATTAAGTCAGCTAAAATGAGACAATGAATCTATTACAATCAAGTATGATAAGTTATGATAATAAGTTAATTAACACAGACTATAAACAATAAATGAAAATAAAAGATAAACTTGTAGCTGTAATTTTGTTAATCCTGTTCTGAAGCATCATGTTGGTGCCGAGCTGTGGTGGTCAATCTTTAGATGTAAAGACATTGGTAAACTTTATGTACACATGAGGGGCGTTCAAGTCTAAGCAGGACTTTTGATTGTGCACTGGAACAGAAGACAGTTATGAGAGTAAAAACTATGTTTATTTCTCTACGTCACTAGTGCCAGGAACCCCTTTGATGGCCAAAACAAATTGAAATGGCTTGGATCAAGGTCAAGACTGTGAGCTAAACTGTAATGTGCAAGTTGTGTTCTTGAATGATTTTCTGTACAGTTCCTACAGACAGATGCATCTCTTCCACAGGTTGGTTACAATTTATTGGTCGATCCTCAAGGATCAGGAGTTTCACTTGCTGAATGTTTGTAGGAATGACTGCAGTGGACTCCAGGTCACCTCGGCCGTGATCGCTATTCAAAACCTTTTTTTCAAACACTTGCACTATTCAAATATTTTACTGCAGCCAAGATCTCATCACCCTTCCTGAAGGCTTGAAGCCTTTGTAAATGTCGGTTTTACACCAGTCCCGGTTTGACTTGAACGCCCCTCGTACATACTGGGACCAAATCACAATAATTCAGTTTTGCAATAATGTGCCAATACAGGATAAATCTGTTACAATAAACCATTGTTCTTCTGTAGAATCCTGGTCATTTGCATGTTCTGTTGCTTAGCAACCAAGACTTACTTACTTAACAGACTGTTACATGCTGGAAAAAATTTTTTTATTTATTAAGGAGAAAAATGATTAAGAAATTAAAATGTGTGTTTAACAATGGATTTTATCATATTATTTTTGTTGCCGTTTATTCTAAAGCAATTTGCCATTTGAGGGTGAGCACTACGTGCATAAGGACGGATTGTTCAGCATCTGTTTAAATTAATTAGATTAATATGCCTGAATGCATTTCTCTCATCAGTCCACTCCAGTTGTGTGTGTGTAGTACCTGTGTGGTTTGCATGGGCAGTGGTAAAGGCAGCAGCTCCGATAACAGACTGAGGCTGCTGTAAATGTTCTCTGGTGCGGCGGTAATGGAGTTGAGCACCTCTTTTAGCATCAGAGACCAGCTGTTTGCTGCCACGGTTTCCTCAGAACCTGTTTCCTGCTCACTAACTGCATGTGTGAAAGTCAGCAAAATGTCAGTGATCTCGCTCTGCAGACGCAGCTCCTCGGGATCCAGACGTCCCAGCGGCGTGGAGAACGCGATCGTATGCAGGGTGACGCACACAGCCGGAACACGTACGTCCCTGAACTCGCACGCACCCCCGTGCAGCAGCTCGCTGAGCATCGCTCGCATAAGCCTCAGCGCGCAGGACGCCAGCGACATCATCATTAGCCTCTGTGGCGTCGGGCCCAAGGGTCCATGTAATCGCCAGGGAGGTAGTAACACCGAGGTCAACTTTTGGAGGACTTTAATAAAGGTGTCCATTCCTTCAGCGCTGAACAGTGTAATCACCGCCTGATTCCACTTCAGGTCCTTCTGCTGACCTATATAGACGAAAACAGTTTTATGTCCACAAGAGCTGCACACACACTGCTTTATTTTAAAGAATTTATCTGTAAAGGAAGCAGGGCTATAATAATAATAACAATAATTGACCAAAGTCAAATGTTTCAATTTTGCTATTTTCTAATGACATTTCTGCTGACGATCAAGAGATGAATTAGATAATAGGTCAGAAGATCATGTTACATTTCCTGATAATACAACTTGACGTGTTAAAGAACTTGAAACATGGCACCTTTGGTGGCAGAGCACCAAAGATAGTAGTACACCAGTAATTTCCTCTCTTTAAAGAATTTCCCGACTGTGGGATGAATAAAGGTAGATCTTATCTTTTAGGACTTTCCAGATCATTGTATTATCTATGCCCAGTGCTTGTGCGACAACTCTGATCAACTTCCTTTCATTTCTCGGCTTCAAAATAACTTGATCCAAAACTTGTAAAGACTGGTGAAAGCTTGCACTTTATTGATCCCAAAAAGAGGTATGTATGTGGTTGTACTGATTATTGTTTTTCTAAAATAACAAGAAAACTTGTTAGTAAAAGGAAGTTAGCATTTTTAGTCCAAAGAAGCAGTTCATATTATTTTTGCGTAAAAAAAAAAAATCCTATATACTCTAGTGTTTTATTCATTTTAATAAAAGATTGTTTTGAAATTGAAAATCGAATTTTGTCTCAAAAAATTGGAAATTCAATTTATAGGACATATCGCCCAGCTCTACTTTTGATAATCTGAAAATGGATGGGTTCAAACAAAAGGTGCCACGTTTCACGCTCCACATTCAGATTGAAATATGAGAAAATGAGATCTGATATTTTGGTCAATCATCCGGTGCTCATCTTCAATCCAAGTGCCTTCGGTGTTTGGCCAAATGAAAATATTATCCTTGCCATTTCGACACTTTAAGAGTATCATTAGGATCTGGAGGTGACCAGTAAATAATTAAGTATTAACTATGTATAAATGTTTCATTATGTCAATAATGAACTGTAATTTAACATAAGAAATGCTATACTACATTTGAATGGACATTGTGTGTGTGTGTGTGTGTGTGTGTGTGTGTGTGTGTGTGTGTGTGTGTGTGTGTGTGTGCGCGTGTGTGTGCGCGTGTGTGTGAGAGAGAAATTGTTATTAAACTGGTCTACAGTTATCATATAACTTCATACTGTCCAAGTAACAGAAGAGGCATGCATTTGTGCGTGTGTGTGTGTGTGTGTGTGTGTGTATGCGCGTACCTGGCACAGTAGCTGGTGGACAGGCGATGTGTGTAAGTACTCTTAGAGCAGTAACAAGGCCCACTCCGTTTGGTGTCATTACATTCTCCAGATTCTGGCACAAGAACCACAATCTCAGTTATGCACGGCTATTCATTCAGTAGCTTGTCTACAATATAACTGGGTCATTGCGTTGTATAAATGCATGCATTAGTCGCAATTATACATAAACATCTTTAATAAGGTGGTAAAATTTAAACCTTAGACGTAATGATGTGAAGATGGAGGCAAAAATGTATTATAGTAACATGTTTAATGCAAACAGACCCGAGTCAATGGTGTATCCTGACTGTTTAAAATAACTGTAGCATATTTGTTCAATAGGAACTGTCTGATTATTCCATAGTATAGTTCAGAATATATTTATAAAATATATTTAGAAATATAACTGTAGTAGAAAATAAGATCATGCAATGGTAATTAATTTTTTATCTTCTCATAATACAAGATGTTCTGTTACAATAGTCAAGATAAATGACCACTTGTTTAAAACGATCTACTAATTAATTTAATCAGCCAACACTGTGACAGCAGTGCAACACATAAAATCATGCAGATACAATTCAGAACAAAAATTAACATTAAACACCAAACATCAGAATGAGGAAAAGTACGAAATGTTAACGACTGAAAAAAATGAGAGACCAGGACTTGGTTTATCCCCCATCATCAACTGATGACTGATTACTATCAAGTGTTCTACAGAGCGCCACAAGTGATCTTTTCTACCAATGGCCATAAAATTTTACAACTTTTCTCTGTAACGTTTACACTATGTGGGTAGCAACTGTCTGAAATTATACAATATTAAGATAATACTTGTTCCTACAGTTATTTACCAATGCTATTGGGCCTTACCACTCTTCACGTGCAATATTGATAACTGTATTACTTTTCTATTCCAAGTGCAATATAGGTTAATTTAGTACAGTTAAATACAGGTAAAGAATACTGCACCGTACTTTAGTGCAATACGGTATTTACTGTTTTTAAGTAATTATTTTATTTTATCTAATTTCTCTCACTCGCTCACTGTCTATACCGCTTTATCCTGTATTCGCAGGGGGCCTGGAGCCTTTCCCACAAGACTTAGGGCACGAGACAGGGTACACCCTGGGTGCCAGTCCATCGGAGAGTGCACACACATACTACGGGCAATTTGGGAACACGGTTTTGCCTAAATTGCAGGTCTTTGGACTGTGGGAGGAAACCCACCAAGCACGGGGCTGCACACGTGTGGACATGCACACACAGGCCGGGAAACGACCCTGGCCGGGAATCGAACCCGGACCCTGGAGGTTGCAAGGCAACAGTGCTAACCACTACACCATCTTGTCCATCGGGCCTTGTCCTATTTATTTCTATTTTAAGATTAATGAAGTTCTTTAAATCTTGAATCGTCCAGCAGCCTGTAGCCACTATAGCCTAAGATTCATGTTGCCTCCCAACTGTTTAGTGATTTGTGTATATTAATATGCTTTTCTTCTTACCACGATTGAAAATAGTTACCATAATGTTCATGTTACCATAATGTTCATGTTACCATAAAACAGAGGAGGAGTTTGGCCTCCTCGGCCCATGGAACTGGTATTTATTGTACACTCCCCCCCCCAATCATTCTGCATAAACACTAAAGATCTTTGCACGTAAAAATTACGGGAGATGAATATGCTTAAACAAGGCCACCTTGCACCAACAAAATACCCCCCCAAAATTTGTTTTGCCCAGATTTCTTTTGCCCAGATTTCCAGATTTCTATGTTTCTGTTTATTGTTTTCTGCATGATTTTATGTTTTGCATATCTGCAACATGATTGGATAATTGCTTAACATTTAATTGCATACAAATGTTACTAATAAAATGGCCAGTGAGTGTACTTAAAACAAATTCAGCATATAAAAAAAACAACATGCAAAAAACAATTAAACACTAACATAACTTGGTGAAAATATGTTGCTTCTCTCATATTTAAATGTCTTGTCTAGAGTAAATAATTATAAAGACTAAATACTTTTCTTGTTCTCTTAAACTAATTATTAATTAAATTAAACAGACCTGTTTGATGTAATCAATAAGGGTTGGTATGCCACTCATATCGAAACGTAGCTTCTCCAGCGGTTCCAGCCATTTACTCAACTCTGAAACAAAAGTCACAAGACTGACAAATACAATATTGATTTATACAGACTGTTTTATTTAATGTTTCCTTTACTGCACTGCACATTAAAGCCCCGACATCGCCGGGTTGCCATTGTTGGACTCTTGAGTTAAGGTTGTTCATCCCTAAGTGCTCAGATATAATCTGGCATTGTGCTGGCAACCCAACCCTGTAGATAATTGCCACGGAAACAATGGATATATAACCGTTGCCCGAAGTGCTGGGCGGCAGACTACTGGATATTATACACCAGATAATTACAGACGAGTGATTTAAGTGCATTCAACGAGTGATGATATTAAGAATAACAGCACTGGAGCGTCAAGGAAATGTATCACTCCACATTACAGGTGTTCTAAATATCGTTAATTACTAGAGATGTTCCGATACCATTTTTTCCCTCCCGATACCGATTCCGATACTTGGGCTCAGGGTATACCTGGGTGTGTATCTGTATCTGTAGGTACTACTAGCCTTGTGTAACGGGTTCAACCCTAAGTCCACGGGTGACACCATGAAACACGGACAAGAGGCGAGGTCTTACGGGAAAAAGGGTAATTTATTTAGAAAAATGGGGAAGGAAAGGGTTAAAGGCTCTCTGCGGCCTTTTCCACTTCGGCGG
>JAQMYG010000019.1:8935537-8946536 GCA_030014215.1 Clariallabes teugelsi | reverse complement strand
TGCTGAAAAGGTTAAGAATGGTTAATAACTCTTTATCTCAGTAAATAAATGGTTATAAGTATATATATATATATATATATATATATATATATATATATATATATATATATATATAAGGTCTACGGCGCTGAAGTGTTGCTGGTTAATGTCATGTGACAATTAACCACATTTAATGAAAACCTGTTTTGATTTAAATCCCCCTTTCTTCTTATTATTACTGTTGTTGAAATGCTTGATTTTTATTTAATGTAATATATAATATATTTTTGTAACAAATTAATTTTTAACATTCTCGGGTCCTGTGACCGCCATCAAACTCTCCCGCGGATCGCAAAGAATCTTGGTACAGGTCAGGCTATGCAGCAGACATCGTTGCACTCTCCGTGTTTATGGGAAAGAAGGCTGCGTATGAAGGAGACTTTAAAATACAACAGCCTTTGTTGCAACTCTATGATGTAATCAGCCTTCAAATTCGTCCTTCAAAGATATTGGCTCCTGTATTGAGACACACCGGTGGTCTCCTATTGCTTTTTTTTTTTTTTTTTTTTTTTAAACCAAGCCATTTTTTTTTTCATATCATCACATTTTTTCTAACTTTGCTCTTTATTTTGCCCACAAATTGCAGAAATACGTATGATGTGCAATGGCATTATTTACAATAATACTTTATTTCCGCATAGGATGTCCTGCGCATTTGATATACCTCAGTGAACGTCGACATGATAATATGGATATTTGGACTTTGGTTTTCATCATGTTTCTGTGCTCATCACATAAAAGCATGACTTTGGTAAGATATTTTTTTTTAAGTCTCACCTTGAAGTTTTGTGTTGTTCTCGTCTGCTTTGCAGATACCGAGTAATGGAGCAGCGTAATGTTCCATCATTTTCAGCTCGGCAGAAGCCTGTACGACCAGCAGCACGAGCATGCAGGCATAGTTGTATGTCACAGACTTTCTGGCTTTTCCCTCCCTAAAAATAAATCAACACATTGGAGCACATTCATGCAGAATACATCCACAGCTTGCTCTGCTTTCGTCTACTGCATGGCGTGTGCGTACTCACCCCTGTCCCTCTTTAGCGTGATGCTCGAGCAGGTTGACCAGGCAGCCGAGATTAACGTCCAGGCTCAGTACGTGCGAGACCGCGTTTCGTCCCGTGCTGCTGAAACTGATTAGATACAAGCTATGGAGTGTGGACAACACTTCGGGATTGTCACCTTCCTCGATCTCCAGAGCGTTCAGTTCTGCGACAGCTTGCAGGGCGTGCAGGGCCTGCATTAACCACACCCAGAAGCCATCGTCCAACGAGCTCTCGGGACCAGTGGCGGCTTCCTCCCCTTCTGCCTCCAACAGGGGGGTCATTGGGGCAATGTGAGCTAGGTTTGTAAGCGGTGCCAGGTGTGTGAGAGGTGTGAGTAAACGTAACAGGATGTTGGTGGGTTCGTGCTGGCTCAGGAGGAATAAGAGGCCTTGCTGGGATTGGGACAAGAAGCGTAGCAGCTCTCGCACGGCCTGCAGTACTCCTACGTGACTGCAAGTGGCTGGAGAAGTCAGAACAACCGCCAGGGACTCCAAGAAGTGGGCAGCATGCATATACCTGTAAGAAAAAAAAATATTATTATAAACTTCATACATTTTCACAATTATCGTACAAATAATCATTTAGCTTTTTTTTTTTTTATTGTGTGTAAATTTTTTCACACGTCAAAACAAAACATGAATTTCATCCAAACTTACAAAGCTTTTGGTAACACTGAATTTCTTCATACTCATATGTCTGGTAAAGCCAAATAAGTGCATTCAAAGCACATCTTATTTAAATTTCATGGTGCTGTAGCAGTGCATCGACTAGCACAGACACACACAGTTCAAAAATGTGACTAGGTTTATTATCTTTGCCTAAATGAGTGAGATGAGGGGTGGGGCTGGGGGGTTATTATTAGACTAATCACCTGTAGAGTGTCGGATAAGGATCATCTCTTTCCGGAGGTCCAGTAATGCGTGCAGTAGTGGGAAAAGCTTTGCCAGGCGGCTGCACCATGCAGTGAGGCGCCGTTTCCAGCAGGTGGAGCAACTCTTCCAACAAACCTTGCAGCCTCTCCAGGTCAGCCTCTGACAGAGAGTTCGATTCCAGCAGCGTGTCGATGTCCATCGGGCTCTCTGGCTCCGCCTCGATGTTTTCCCTGTCTCCCTCCTCTCCCTCTCGGTCAGTGCTTTCTCTCTCCCTCTCAGCTCCTTCTCTTTCTCCGGCCTCGCCGTCTGCGGGATGGTGCTCGGCCCACACACCCGCTGTTTTCTGAAGGTCAGTCAGCACTTCGTAAAAATGTCCCTTCTGCACGATGGCAGCACCTGCCGTCGCCACTCGGACGGTCTGGTCCAACAGGAAGAGCTCGAGCAGACGCTGGTAGCCACTGGTCCCTTCGCTGTCTTGTTGGTCCGCTTTAATCAGAGCCTCCATGCCGAGGGGGTCACTGATGATGCTGTCGAGGGAGCGCAGAACACTGAGTTTCAATGTGGATGACACGTGATCGGCGAACAGGAGGTCCAGCAGGAGACCCACGACTCCCTTCCCCAGCAGGGCCCGCACAGTCTGAGTACCACAGTCAGCCAAACAAGATGCCAGTTTGGCGCCTGCTTTCAGTTGGCGCAGGTTCAAGGCGATGGGCTGTGCCAGGGCTGAATCAAGATTCAGAGCTGCGGACGTCCATTCAACAAGCAATTTTAGCTGCTCCTTCTGGGCCTCTGGGTCCTTCACCGCCATGAAACTCAAGCCTTTCACTAGCAAAGTGGAAACTTCCTCTAATGCCGTTACCCAGCCTGCACCGCGCTCTGGCTCTGGCCCCTCCCCACAGGACTCTAGCAGTTCTGACAACTTGGCTGCAGACTCGGCCCATGGCGACGTCTGGTCCTGAAGATCTGTTGCCTTAATACAAGTCAATTCAGCCTCATAGCGTGTGATATGGGGTGCAGTAAAGTGCTGGAGGGGGCGGAGCTCCCGTTCGTATGGATCGTATTGGACGGTCGGTAGTGATGCGAGGTCCTCGGGGGTACAGTCAAGATCGAAGGCTGGCAGTTTAAAGGCCCCGCTCTCAAGATCCTCCTCATCACTGGAAATCTGTTCATAGCCGTCATCACCTAGAGAAATAAAAAATTACATCTTAAACTGAGTACAACGAGAATCATAAAACTAAATAAAATGAAATATATTCCCGCATGCAACATCTCAAAGTCTGCTTGCTTTCATTACGGAATTAACCATCTTGTAATATTTCCTCATATATGACTATGCAAAGCAGAAAGAGTATAAACTTGAGACCTGGACGTAATAAAGCCCTTAGAAACGAGTTCCAGATCTATGCTGTGGTTGAGGGGGAGGCGGTTTAACATGCAGTGAGATTTTAGTTACTTCCTCTCTGCTCTCAGGTTAATGTGTGAGCATGCTGGGAGGAACACATCAGCACACACGCCTGAGGGATGCACACCGCGCTGCGCCTCCCCTACCTTCACCATCATCCTCCATCTCCTCCTCACCCTCTTCTTCCTCCTCTTCCTCCTCCTCCTCTTCCGGTTCGCTTCCTTCGGAGCGGGCATCTTCGTCTTCATCCTCCCCTGCTCCTTCATCTTCTTCCTGTACCTGGTCCAAGTATGCATCGTCAGGAGGGAGGGAGCTTCGTTCGGGAGAGACCGGCTCCAAATCATCATCTCCTCGCTCCATGCTCTCCTCCTTCACTGGACCTGCAACACCATTGATTTAAAACACATGAACATAGAATCGGGTGATATTTCAAAAAAAATTAATTTATCATTTATATATATATATATATATATATATATATATATATATATAGAGAGAGAGAGAGAGAGAGAGAGAGAGAGAGAGAGAGAACATTTATATACATGTGTACATACATTTTGTATGGGGTAATTCTTCTTAATTTCAGCACTACTGTGGGCAATATTCTTCAGCAGTACTGATTTTTTCCTGCTGAGCATTTGCCATTATAAATTCAAATTAATTACTTAATCATCCAGAACCAGTAGCTTAAAAAAAGATGCATTTCTACCACTTTTAGCATTGTATGAGAGGGTGTAATATCGCCAGCTGTGCAATCGGAGGCCGTGACGGCAATAACGGAAACTCAGCTGGATGGTAGATTTTAGGTGATTCGGTACTAATGCACAAACTGCCACTCCAAGCCCCAATGTTAAATCATTTTTGTAATATTATTATCTAAGTAATATACTCACTAACTTTCAGTTTTTTTTGTTTTTGTTCTGTTTTTTTAAGATAAATGTTTCACTTTTCACACATTCATCAATTATCTAATTATCCAAATCTATAACAAGGGCACAAGCTTACAAACCCAATCATACACTCCAATAACTACCTGGACTCCATATTAACATCAATTAACATCAACTGTTATACTGAACTGCCTGCTACCTAACACACAGTATGACCGCAGATCAAGCCCTGTTATCCGTTATCACCCAAATGAGGTTCCTCTCAAGGTTTATTCCTATTGCCATCTCAGGGAGTTTTTCCTTGCCACTGTCGCCCTCGGCTTGCTCATCAGGGACTATCTGACCATTTTGATTCACACATTAACATTCCTTACAAACTTAAATTATTTCTTTTGATTGTGTAAAGCTGATTTGCGACAATGACAATTGTTACATTTTTATACAAATAAAATTTAACTGAATTGAACTATGGGCAGTTTAAAAACACCAATCAGCCTTTACTGCATGTTAATGCACCATGGGAAGAAACCAGAGTACCCAGAACTATATCCACACACACAGACTGGAGATGAGATTTGAACCCCTAACACGCTTGGAAATGCGAGGTGACAGATGTCGCACTTAATATAAAATATACACGATTTTTATTCTGAAAAATTTCACACACCTGTCACCGGTAGTGCGTCCTCATCGTCGTCATCCGGGGGTGGAGGCCCTGGTGGGGTTCGAGGGCCTCTGGGTTGCGGTCGGGGTGGACTGCCGTTAAACTGCTCCTCGTTATCCCACTCTGACACAATAATAAACACGATGTGAACATAAAAACAATATACAACTGCCTCTAATGGAACTAGACATTATACTTCTCTTCTTTTAATTAGAGCCTCTGATTAAAAAGTGCTATTTATATTTCTAATAACATCGATATGTGTGTAAATATCTGATTTACTGACCATGCTTAACATTCCTCTTAGAGGCAGGCGCCTGCTGTTGCGGTGGCGGTGGAGGGGGTGGGGGCGGAGAATCGCGGTCATGGCCATGTGAGCGTTCAGCCGTACCATACACCGCCAACGTTAGACACGTATACCAACCTCGCAGCACCAACCCGTCTGTATTAATCTAAAACAAAAAGAAGCAAACAATCATGCAAGGTCTTGTCTCATTATGGTAAGGACCCTTCTTCAAACCTACTACATACGTCTTGGTCACTACAACTTGAAGATTAAATAGTATGTAAGGTAATCTCATGGAACAGAAAGTATAATTTGCTGCTTTTTGGAAATTACGGCATGAAATTACATAAGCAACCAGCAAGCGAACACTGATTACAGACAGACTGGAGTTCTTTATCATTAGATAAAATCAGACGCTCGCAAAGTCCGTTAACAATTACTCCATTTCCTTAAACCCACCATCTATATAATGCCTTTTTGTACAAATTAAAAGCGTGACACGTTTTTTTTTTATTGTTTTGTTACTTCCTCATTCCATATACGTGCAAACAGGAGGGCAGTCTTCATAACAAATACTCAAAAGAGGAAAATATGACCCTATGCTCAAACGTCACTTTCCCTTTTTAAAAGGGAAAGCGTCCGTGCTATTTCAGAAACCCTCTCGTTTAAAGGGGAGGGGCAGAGGGACTGTCTAATATGCAAATATGTAGTTCTCCTCATATACAACATGTCCAATGACACAGAATTATTTTGCTTTTGTTAACTGAAACATGTCAAAAAAAAAAAAAATAATAATAATAATTGTCTCTGAGTTAATGCTGTTAGATCAGCTTGTGTTATGAAACGATATGACATTTGATCTGAACAGTTTCCCATGGTAGGGAGAGGTAAAGGGAATTATGTCAAGCATGCAAACAACTGATGGTTTGCATAGCCATCCTAGAGCTGGAAAGTCTAGTTAGTGTAGCACTTGTTGGATTGGACTAGACAAAGGCTGCCATGGGCAGCATTGACAAAAACATTAAGACGTCTTTTTTTTTTCCACGCACAAACAGGCATTTAAAATATACTTAAGGAAGAGAATGTTAGACATAAAAACAATATACCACTGCCTCTAATGGAACTAGACATTATACTTCTTTTAAATAGAGCCTCTGATTAAAAAGTGCTGTTTAAATTTCTATATCATCCACATGTAAGTCTACACGTCTCTCACCTTTCCACTGGGCCTGAAGACGATTGATTTGTTCTCATCGTACTCCAGGCTAAAGAAAAATAAATGACAAGTGTGACATTAGGCAAATGATATGATATTTGTGAAGTAATTAATGACTGTAATCATTTCATTTTAAGCAGCAATTACTGACCCTGTGTATAATAGTTGTGAATGTTGGCATTTGTAAGTGTGTGCGCACTGGTGTGTTGGGCGTGTGTGTATATGTGAGTGTTTGTGTGTGGTGTAGTACCTGCCCAACCGGTCAAACACTGGGGTGCTGGGTTTGGACACATTGTTAAAAAACAGGTCTAACTGGAAGGCATGAGGAGCAGTTTCTCTGAAGAAGAAAAAAAAAAAAAGAGAAAGAAAATGCACACGCACGCGCACACACACACACACACACACACACACACACACACAAGTACATCAGAATTCACATTCAAGTTTGACGAAGCCCCAGAAGACACACGTACTTTCCATTGGTTTGGGAAGGAAATAAAAGTCCATTAAATCATGAACATCACACATTCTACTCAAACACCAATACAATACCGTATAGTTACACAGCCCAGGCCTTTAAATCGAATTCCCTTTAATCCCGATCCAATTTCATCAACAAAAGTACAATAAGTGGCACTGTTTCCACTGACAAAACATGAACTTCATGAACAATACCTAAAAGTCGTAACCACATTTTTAAGCAGAAAAACTGCTTGGTCCTACAGACAGTAACCTAAATTGCCCCAAAGATGTATTATTCCTAAATCTAAACGGCTCATTAAGAAAAAAGTCATCACAATAAGTAGAAAAGGCATTCAAGAAGACAAACACACAGATAGGTGAGTCATAACTGAAAGCGGGAGAATAGCGGGTGTGGTGAACGTGACACCTAAGTCGACTGAGAACAGGAGAAACCAAGACACACACACACACACACGAGAAAGAGAGAAAAGGTTAAAAAACAGTCCTGTTTCATCAATACAAGCTTCAGGTAAAACTATTACTTCAACCAGAGAGATTAATTACTCTGCACCTTAAAGAAACCAGACAAATGTTAATTATGACAGCAGCATCTAATTCCTAGTATTGGATACACTGTGGTTTACACGTCTGTGATGTGTATTATTATATCTTAAGATGAGGGAGCAAGGAAGCAAAAACACCTGATATTTCAATTTTTTGTCAGATTAATCGATCATTGTTTTTATGGTTAATTAAAAGAAGAAAGTGATTTTTTTTAAAATAAATACAACATGACTATCAATTATGTTATGCAGTGACAGAAAAAGGTTCAGGTTAATTTAATTTTATTTAATTTTAATTCATTTAGAATTTTAGACACTGTGTTTGGTTAACCCTTGGCATACTTTAGCTAATAATGAATAAACAAAATTCATTAAACTCAAGCAGCAATAAAAAAATATATATATTTTACAAGGAAAACACCTACAGAATCTACTTGTTAATACAAAGGTTGTTCTAGTCAAACCAGGACTTTTGATTGTCCATAATATCAGAACACTGTTATGAGAGTATAACTATCTTTATTTCTCTCTATAATCCCCTGCTGCACTAATGCACTTCTCCCAGCGTTTCACTAGTGCTTGGATACCAACCAGGTAGAAGGTTTTCTCAGTACACCGGGACTATGACTGGACTGTCTGGTTCTGTGTTTAAAAGATGACGTACGACCTCATACTACCACCGCATCACTTTCAGATTACAGAAAATCGAATAGGAGTTATTTCTACATCACTATATAGTCCTGAGCTTGCTTCAAGTGATTTCCACATGTCCGATCTTTCGACCTTGATGGCATCCACTAATAAAACGCTTTATAAGTGCTTTAGTGTGGAGGGGGGAGTCAAAAGTCCTGGTTTGACTTGAACGCTCCTCGTATTCACAGTAAAGTCTTCATGCCTGCTAAGCCACTATTAAAATATTTACCCAAAATAAATCATGCCAAAGGTAACAACGCCTGAAAAAATTCAAGTGAAAAACAAATATAATATCTTGAAGGAAGAAGAAGAAGAAATTGTTGCATAAATGTGCACATTTCTTTAGAATGGGGCATGTGACTGTGCTCAGAATTAACCAACCACATTCAAACTCGCGTTAAAATTAACCATAATGTACGGCTGTCATCAATGTTAATTCTGATTAACACTAAATAACGATTAGTAGTTTCTGTACTGCACTACTAAAGCCATGGTTTGCAAAGAGCTTACGGGTAAGGGGTAGGTAAAGGATAAAAAACGATTGTCATTAGCTGCACCATGGAACAAACAGGGCACCAGTGTTGACATTACCAAGAAGAGGATGTCCCTCTAAAACCGATAAAAGTACAAGAACCAGTTAGAACGGCTTCCAAAGAGATCTGCAACAACGTTAAAGAAGCTGCTGGAAAATCTGGCACACATCCTGCACTTGACAACAATCTCTCCTATTCCTCACATACTTGGATATGTTCTCTCATATGAAGAAAAACTCCACACCAAGCAAAAGTTTGCACAGTCATCGGAAAAAAACATGCAGCAAGATGTTACATGATTTATAGAGACCTGAGTGAAACTTTTGGTAAATAAGAAACATTTTTGGCACAAGAAAAAAAAAAAAAAAAAAAAAACAGCCCAAAGACGACCACATCCACAGTGAAGCATGGTTGTGGTAGCATCATTCAATTCAATTCAATTTTATTTATATAGCGCTTTTAACAATGGTCATTGTCTCAAAGCAGCTTCACAAAAATGAAAGAAAATTTACAAAAAATGAAAGAAATTTTTTTTAGAAATCACAATATCCAAAGATATTTAGTAAAGTTGTGCTTTGGTAAATTGATGTTTAGCATGATTTTTTTTGCCTCAGTACATTCATAAGCATTGCAATCATTTTCAATCATTACAAGAGACCTACATGACTACAGATTCTCTTATACACTCATTCTCTATACTGCTTACCCTGTACAGGTTTGCGGGAAGCATGGAGCATTTCGGGGACTTGGGGCACACGGCAAGATACACCCAGTCCATCACAGGGTGAAAAAAACACAAACGTACACATTACAGGCAATTTGGAAACACCATCCGCACGCCTACTCTGCATGTCTTTGTACTGTGGGAGAAAACTGGAGCACCTGGAGAAAACCCACCAAGCGCAGGGGATACAAGCAAACTCCATGCACCCAGACCCGAAGGTGGGAATCATCCCAAGTGCAAGGCCACAGTACTAACCACTATGCCACCATGCTGCCCCCTTCACTACACAAGTAATGATTTTTTTTTTTGTGGAGAATTGTTTGTGCTCTTACCCGAAGGCTCTGCTGTCAGGGAGGTTGCTGTGGGCTTTGATACCTGGAGGGATGACTCGGACCTCTGTGATCATTACACCATATGGAAACCGCACCACATCCACATTTGTGAACTACAGCACAGGAAATAACCACAGAAAAAAATGGCACATAATGCAAGAACTTTCCAACAATCCAACATGAATATAGAAAAGACACTCGTTATCTGCTATACAACAAAAAAAAAATTTGCCTATTTTTCTACATTTTGTTTCTACCTAAAAATGACATCATTGAAATGGGGAAAAAAAATTCTACAAACACAATTTGGCAACGTTTTGATATCAGAAGGTAAATTTTCAACATTTAACAAAACAGAGAAAGTTTCAAGGCACGGTTTACAATATATTAATGCACTCACTAAAATTTCCTTTTCTTTAACACATTTGCTATATTCAAAACCTACATTATAACATTTTATGGTTTATCAAAAATTTTTAATTACAGTCAGTGTGTACTTTTCTGATAGGGAACATCCTTAAAAAATCTCCAGTTATTTAAATAATCATGTCCCGTCATTGCTCTTAGTCAAAACTGAAATAAACCTGCCCTCATGCCTCTCAAGTTCTACAAAACAGAAACTAGCTGAACGATGGCAAGTTTCATGTTAGTTTCAGATCAATATCATCCAAAACACAAAGCGCTGATCTCAACTGTACCAAAAACAGAATAAGTAGAATTTGTGCTTTTAAATAAATAGATATAAAAATCTATTTAGACAGACAGATAAAACTTGGCTTGACATTATTACAGCAGAAACAACTTTATCCCACAGCACTGCTTAATTCTTTAGTCTGATTTGTCAGATGGTGTTGATTTTTTAATCGAATTTTGCTATTGTTTTCATTTGATTAAGTTCAAGAAACAGAAAAGTGGGAATATAAACATTTGGTCTTCTGTGATTACAAGGGACATTCAAACCAGGACGTTTGATTGTGCAGAATAATAGAACACAGTTCTCAGAGTAAAAACTCCCTTTATTTCTCGATATAATCCCCTGCTACACTAATGCACTTATCTCAGCATTTCACTAGGGCTTCGACACCATCAAGGTAAGAAGTTCTCTCAGTACAACAGAGCCATGATTGGACATCCTGCTTCATGTCTGAAACTCGTCTCGCAGGGAGTTTCTTAACACCGTCCTGTGCTTGAAGTTGTCTCTAAATTTATATCACTTTCACACCTTCATTCAAATTTCATCACAAGTCCCGGTTTGACTTGAATGCCCCTCATATTTTCAT
>JAQMYG010000019.1:8907540-8935437 GCA_030014215.1 Clariallabes teugelsi | reverse complement strand
ATATATATATATATATATATATATATATATATATATATATATATATATACACACACACACACACACACACACACACAACACCCAATTTCTAGGGACAGAAAATTTACTTTGAAATTAGTTTCTCTAATAACATCCATTTAAAAGGAATGAATGAATACAGGTCATTAACAGAACTGATGCAGGTGTGTAGATCTGTATAGATGCATTCAGGTATGAAGAGGTGCGTGTTTTAAGGGTATAGGAGACAGAAGGCCTTTTGCAAGGTGATTAATCATATCTTATTAGTATCCATGCTGCAAATGACAGCACGTGAATAAGAAAACAAACAGGAGAGACAGTTAGCAAGCTTCTCTCCTCTGCAGTGTGCCGGTGTTTGTTGGCATCGATTTCTTGCCGTGTATAAATGTCTGCACAGTCTATAAGTCTATAAGCAATAGGTACAGACGTAATGTTTACTTAAAATAATACTAATTTAGCATTCTGGTTATTATAATAACCACGTCCAATAATGTTCGCTTTTGGACGTGCCGACATGCTAGTGCCTTTAGCCATTCTGCTAACTACCTTGCTTGTTTACAAATCACACAGAAAAAAAAACAAGCTCGTTAAGATGGCAGACAACATATTACTGAAACTGTCTTGCACACTAATTACATATGCAGAACTCCATAATTTACCTCTGCACTCTGGTGCTTAAACGTGTCTAAAAACAGAAGCTCCATTGAGGAATCCCCCGCCATCTTTGTTGCTAGGTCATTTGTACTTCCTGCTCAAAATTCACTTCCGGGTCACTGTAAACTGCGCCAGAAAAGAAAACAACCTTATACCAGCTTAAAGCCTGATTCTCTAATGCATTTAATGTATACAGTATGAATAGAAAACATTAAGTATTCATATTTTCATATTAGAATGCTTTATTATTGTAGGCAAACTGTGTTATTATAGAAGAATTATGACCAGTGAGATTCTTTTTCAGAGACATTTATATACAAAATAAAAAAGGAAGAAAATTGCATTTAAGTATTTTATTTCTTTTCCACTATATGGTGCTGCACAAATCTCCATGGAAGAACAACATTGCTGCCATTTTTTTTTTCATTCAAATTTTATTGGGGATAACATTTCCACAGTTATACAAAAAATTTTAATACAATGAAAAAAAAACTTTTTTTTCTTTACAGTTTACACTTCATATACATTTTCTTCTCTCTTTTTTTAAAATAGACAAGCAACTATAGTACACAAAGATACATACTAGGGTGCATTTATTGTTATAAAATTCAATTGTATTAAAAGATAAAATAAAATAGGGGGGAAACTATAACTATAACACTGCTGCCAAATTTTAAAGAATTGTTACTTTAAAACGTGAAATTATTTCACACTTTAAAAACAGCATCATCCATATCAGAGTCTATCTCATCACCTGAGATTTAAAAATAATAATAATAAAATCACTGCATTTAAACATGTTCATGTTAGCATTTGTGGTCTGTGATTGTCAGAGACTGGGTACACACACATTTCGAACACACTGTGTAACTCCATGATCTTTCTTGATTTTTATTTCTTTCTACACTGTAAAGCAATGCCAAAGTCATCCAAAATATGCAATGATCTCATTTGAATAGTAGATATTGAGATGTGTCTGCTACTCATTATCAGTAAAGCCTTCATAGCGGCTCTAATCTGAAGTGCTGTTTGTTAATTGGTGATTTCTGAGGCTGGTAACTCTAAATAAACTTCTCTGCAGCAGAGGTAAGATTTGGTCTTGTTTTCCTAGCAAGGTCTCCATAAGACTCAGTTTCATCATGGTACTTGATTGGGTTTACAAAAGCATTTGACTATACTGTTCTTGCAAGAGCAATTCCAGAACAGCTAACCTTTGTGTTTTAAAATAACAAGTGATTAATTACATAATTCCATATGTGTTATGTAACAGTTTTAAAATCCTCAGTATTGTTCTAAAATGTAGAAAAATAAATCCAAGCTTGTGTCCAAACTTTTGACTTTATATATAAAATTATGTTCAGGATTTCTTTTTGTTTAGTTTTTCCCTGAGGTGGAATTACGCTAAGCTTTAAATCAACAAATTTACAGAATGTTCCTTTGATTACATTGCTGAACTAATCCTAAATGACTACATGCATTAGACTCTGCACTCTGGCTTTAATGCTTTACTATTCAATTTTCTTGGATGTAAGAAGTGTTTGGTGCTTCTTAACATGTTTATAGAAACACAACCAATTGAATGACATCACAAAGACGAGTTAAGTTACAAGTAATTAGAGGTAGCTTTTTAAACATACACAATGATATATTTTTTTTAAGTGTTCCTCTTGGATTAGGTTACCTGACCCTTCAGAGATCAGTTAGGATCAAATATAACAACTGGCTTCTATATAGCATTATAGTAACAGAAATTGATTTGATCTTACCTCAGTTTCTCAACTCAAAAATACAGCTTACCACTTGTCATTATTTATAGATTTCACTTTTGAGTTATATATTTGGGTCAAAAACAATAAAATGTATAACCATAAAAAATGTATAACATGGAAAACAAAGCATCCCAAGTCTTTAAGTGGCCTGCTTAAGGTATTTACAGATTTTATATAATACAACTCTGAGGCACAGTGTTAAGTCACATTTATTACTTAATGCTGTACGGAGGAGTGGATCCTTCAATCCTTCTAGTGTTTCTTGCATTCTTGTTATTTGTCAAATCAGCCCTGGTATTTACTGTTGAGGGAGGACATCTCAATATATTGTCAGGGTGCATGTAATTTTGAAAACGTATTTCAAAATACAAGACACACAAGATATTCAAGACAAACCAGGACTTATGATGACATTTACAGAAGACATCAAGCACAGTACAGTGATGAGACTCTTAGCTGCACTAAAACATTTGAATGGTGCAAATGTTTTAAAGAAGGTCGTGCGTCAGTGAATGACGATCCCAACCGAAGTGGCTCAGAGCCCACTGCAGTCACTAATGAACATTTAGCAAGTAGAACGCCTGATCTTTAAAAATCAGTGAATAACTTGTTCTCTCTCTCTGTGGGAACTGTACACATAATCATCCACAAATACAACTTGAACAATACAATAATTTGTTTTGGGCATTATTGTCACCTCTCGTACAGTCCTGAACTTGTTCCAAAAGATTTCCACATGTTCTGGCCATTAAAGGAGTTCCTGGGAGGCCAGCATTTAAGACATAAAACAGGCAGTCCAAACATGGCTCTGGCATTCTGAGAAAACTTTCTACCTTGATGGTATCCATGCACTTGTAAAACTTTAGAATACTGTAAGTGCATTAGTGTAGCAGGGGATTATATAGAGAAATAAAGGTTGTTTTCATTTTTGTAACCGTGCATTACTGCCTCATAGGTTACTTGGATCCTTGGATTACTGTCTGTTTGTTCTAGTCTTGCATGTTCCCCCTTTGTCTGTGTGGGTTACTTTCTGTTTGTTCTAGTTTTGTATGTTTCCCATTGTACATGTGGGTTTCTTCCGAGGTTATTCAGTGTCTCAGTCAGTCTCCTACCTCCCAAAAACATACCAGTAGGTGGACTGGTTATGTTAATTGTGTGAGTATGAATAAGTGTGTGAGTGAACAAGTGTGTGTGTATGTGTGTGTCTGTGTGTGTGTGGTGCCTTTTGATAGACAGGCCACCCATTCAGTCTGTGTCCACACCTCACACCCAGTTTTAAGCTCCGTATCCACCCATCTGACCAGGATAAAGCCATTACTAAATATGATATAAACGAATTGATTCATGAATTTTGGGGAAAATCTTTTTATTACTTTAAAACACATTTCAGAATATTTTGATATTTTGTCTTGACATAGTTGATAATTCATTGTTAGTGCATAGTTCATGAAGAGTTCTGTACTGTACTGTACATTTACAGTAGAAAAGTCTTAATAGTATTTAATAAGCTCAGTTTTTTCACCCTTGTATTTTCAATATGTCCCAATGACCTGGAAATGTGAATATAGTTTATCTTTCAGAATGACAAAATGTATAATTGGACTGTAATTACTAAAGGTAAAGCTTTAAAGATACACGTATGCCACTTTCTAGGTAAAAAGATAGGGATGTCCTGACCTGGGATCATGTAAACACTGCTGAAACATACACCTTCAGTTATTGTTTCTCATCTGGAATGACTGATTTTGGTACAGATCACCATTTATTTAATTTGATGGTTACCTAAGTGGGCATGATTTAATTCTAATTAGATTTCTAGAGAAGCTTGTAGTAAAATTTACAATTCCTATATAATGGACATTCGCAAGCATACATTTCTTTGTACCTTAACATCAAAATGTTTATGTAGTGTACTTTCAAAACTTTAAATACATTTTCAGCATGGTGGTATGTCTCTTGTACCTAAATCTCTTCTAAAAGTGGCACACATGGGTCAGTGACAATTTATATATTCTGAAAAAATTTCATTATCATTCAAATGTCATTCAATACTGCACAATCCTGAGCCTTATAGAATTTTAATGCAATGAAAAACAAATAATGGCTAAGATACTTTGGGTTATAAGGGCTACAGGTACACTATATCCAGGTTTCTAGGTGCAAGCATGATAATATGGGTACAAAAGATGCACCTCCCTGCTGAAAAATCCAGTTTCTTCAGACCTGCTTTTCGAACACAAGCCGAACTAGTCAAGCTGGTAGACCGTTTTATTTTTACTTATCAACTATTTGCCTATGATGTCGTAGGAATAGTAATTAAACCAGTCGAGCTCTCTAATGACTGCCTACCTACCAGCTTAACTAGTTTAGCTTGTGTTTTGAGAGCTGTTGGGGTTTTCCAGCACTTTTTTTTTTAAACCTACATATGATGGAAATGTCCCTGTGTACCTAAATGAGTAAATTAAAGGTATCACCTGAGGTACAGAAACACAGTTTAGTACACTATTTTTTTTTCTTCAAAGGTGTAGTGATAAACGAATTTCCTCAGATATGAAGCTTTACTTTGTGTGTGTGTGTGTGTGTGTGTGTGTTTTTCCTGGTCCAATGCCACGTCCCTGTTTCCGAGCACCAATGAGAGAGCGCGCTCGTGCTGGCCAGGTAACGCGTTACCTGTAGGTCACGTGGGCGCTGGCCAGGTAAGAGGCGCGCACAAAAGTAAGCACGAGCGAGCAGCCATTACAGGGCTCGCGCGAGTGTTTTTTTTTTTTTTTTTTGCATAGAGTTTAACACGCGATCGAAAGGCCACGGAGACATAAAGGAGCTCGGAGCAGCGCGTACCTGTTCTTAGGTGTGGGGGTGACTGGGTGCCCTTGCTTCACCGTCACCTGGGGATTTCTTTGGTATCAGGGTATCTTGTTGTTACAGGGTTTCTTTCTTTCTTTCCATTTTTTTGTTGTACTTCTGTATTTGTTTTTTCGTTTTTTTTTATTTTATTTTTTTAAAAATGACGGTTAATCCTGAATACCTGGTGCTGCTATTCACCACGACGTCTGGCGCGAGCGCCGAGCTTTTAGGATCAGACGAGAAGGAAATCGTTCAGCTGGTGTGGCAGGTCCTGGATTTAGGCACAAAAAAGGTGATTTTCATATTTTTTTTAACCGGATAAGTGAGAATAAGTTCGAGTATTCATAATAAAATACATTTACGAATAAGTTTTGTTTTGTTCTTTAAGCTCATTTATTACTTTTTAAGCGACTGTGTTCGGCTTTTTTTTTTCAAAAACCGCACAGAAACCGTACAGACGGATTATTTCCTTCTGTTAGTCTTGTACGAGACGTGAATGCTTATTGTTGATGTTGTTGTTGTTGTTGTTGTGAAGACTGGTGCAGTGAGTGAGGTGCTGGTGAAGCCGGAGTGTGTGGAGCTGACGGAGGAGTGTGTGCAGGTGAGCGGCCTCACCGACGAGGCCCTTTCAGCTGCTGCTCCCCTCGAACAAGCCCTCAGTCAGGTGAGAGAGAAAACAGCATGGAGTTACACACACCTTCACATGCACACACATGATTTATTATTATTTTTTTTTACTTCTATGATTAAAATAATAGCACTCAGTGGTTTATTTCAGACATGCAAACCACACAGTGGAATTACACATGACATATTTATAATTATTTGCAGTTTTGCAACAAAAGGGAAACTAGTTAGAATTATAGTTAGTTATAGTTTCTTAATATACTGTAACATTATAGCAAATAAAATATAGAATTTTTTTGCATATTTCTATGCAAAAAGAAAGTACACAATGATTTCTAGAAATAAACCGCCAACAGAACCAGAAATCGATGCTTTAAATATTATTAGCAAGAGTCTACAAATAGGATTATATATTATGTTTGCTTTATTACTTATTTATTATGATATACTTTATTTCCTATAAAAAGAAATAATAGACAAATTCAACTAGATGCAATATATTTCCCTTGCTGAGTGTATTTATTGACTTCATGCTTATTGGAATTTAGAGATAAATTGCTGTCACAAGGTGGACACCAGAAATGTTTGTCTAGACAATTTGGGCTTATGAGTAGTTACTATCTGAAATCAATTCCCATTTACCACATACTACATGCTTAATAGTTCATTGCCTGCAGTATGTCTATGCTTTTCAACTCGTGCAACTGTCACCCCGAGTCTGATTATATCTTTGACTTTTTTTGGATAAAAAAATGATTGAGACGAGAGACGATTTTTCTTTTGAAAATATCACGTCATAACATAGGGTATTGTGTGCACAGCTATACACAGTGTTTGAACAGTCAAAAAAAACAAAACAATGAGAGTGTGTAAGCAAACATGTTGATTCAAGTATGATGAGCAAAATCAACAAATACACAATACAGCGACTGTGAAAATGAACAGAGCTTAGGGGTGAAAATCCAGACCATTTGTTGTAAATAATAAATATAAAAATTAGGTATATATATAAATTTGTAAGTGAGTTGTGAGGTTTTGGTCACAGTGTAATTTTAATGACATTAGATTTATTTCAAAACTTTGACATGCACTTATTATAGCCAGAACTTGTATGCTATTTTTAGATAATGGAATTCCTTCGGGGATTCCTTCACTCTGTATTCAGTTTCATTTGTAATATAATCAGGAGCATAAACGTTTCATTAACTCTACGCATCTTTGTGTCGTGTGTCTAGTTTAACCAAAGGTTGCAGTCAGAAATAAGCACAAGTTCAGAGAAGTCCTTCTGTCTCTGCACGGATGGCCAGCTTCACCTGCGTCAGGTTCTCCATCCCGAGGCTTCGAACAAGGTATGGTGTACTTCTTTAACATAATGTTATAATTCTGCCATAACAATATGTGCTATTATACAGTATCAGTCATATCAGAGTCATGCAAAGTTGTTAATGTTACTGGGATTGGAATTAACTTGCCAACGTCTCTGAGTCTTAATGTAGTTGCACTTTTTGTTGCAGAATATCCCATTACCCGACTGTTTTTTCTCATTTTTTGACCTGCGGAAAGAGTTCAAGAAGCATTCTCCAGCTGCAGCTGATCTGAAGGACTTGGATCTTAAGTTCATGGCAGATTGTATCCTTCAGCTTTTTTGTTATTTATTGTTTAGCATCAAGACCATCAGCTGTACAGGAATCTAAATATCCAACCTGTTTGAGAATGCACAAGTTTAACAGCCAAGATGCACTGGTCAGAGGGGTGTAGAACAGGGATAATGGCTACATCGGCCTTGTCATGGTTACAGGAATGTGTAAACATATCACGTTAAAAACACGTTTTTACGGTTATAATAAAAGGTATACCATGCTCTGTGTTTGCAAGCAAAGTTTGTATTTTATGTATGTAGAAGTGCGTTTAGACTGAAGTTAGAAGTCAGTTGACAGCCTTGGTGACAGCTAGCATGCTGAAGGGTGTGTATATGTGTGTGGAAAAGGGTGTTGGCTGCAGGAGCTTAGGGTTTTGAAATGCAAATAGAGTGACAATAGTTTGTGCCCAATAAGCCTGCAAGAGAAAGCAAAGAATGTTTAGCCAACAAGCTTGAACTGCTCCACCCACCTAATGGCATCACACATACAGTATATACACACACATACACATCCTCACATATGTGCATGCACCTGCACACACATGCATACTATAATAGTTGCCCTATAATAGTTGTTACTATGTTGTAATAAGCTGTTATCCTGCTTTTTTATCACGTGTTTATGAATTATGTTGTCTGAAGTAAACGGTTTGGTAGCTTTCCTTAATGAGATCTCTGGTCAGACCTGAATGTGAGTGTGGATCCTGATAATAACTTTACTGCGCTAAAGGTTCAACAGATGTCCAGCATTGCTCTAGCACTCATCTCTGAGCCTGTCTGTAAGTGACACACACACACATACACACACACACACACACACACACACACACACACACACACACACACATCCTTTTATACACAAAAAGTGTATATAACTTAAAAGCAGTTAGTTTAATTTCAAGTTTTTAAATATCATTACAGGCCAAATGTTCTCGTGCCCTGAGAAAGTGAATGAGAAATTTGAAACTGGTACCTGGTAAGAGTTTTTTATTTATTTATTTATTTATTTGAACTAAGTTTATGTAGTGTTTCTCGAAGTGTTATATATTTTGATACTTTATATAATACTTCAGGGCTAATTATATATTTGCATATCCTCCATGTGTGTGTGTGTGTGTGTGTGTGTGTGCACAGCAGCAAGATGGAGCGGATAGATGACAATACTGTGATTAGGGCTCGAGGCCTTCCCTGGCAATCCTCAGACCAGGATGTTGCACGCTTCTTCAGGGGTCTCAACATTGCCAAGTATAACTCTCTAATTAAAGCAATTTAAAATGATGATTTTAAAACATTTTTGCATTACATAATGCAATTCAAAGCTAATAATCTACCAATGCCAAAGCACAAGGCTTAGTTCTTATTGGTTAAGAAAATGCATATAAATCTTAAAAATAGAACTAGATAATCATAGGGCTGTGTGTGTGTGTGTGTGTGTAGAGGGGGTGCTGCTCTGTGCCTGAATGCTCAGGGCAGAAGGAATGGCGAGGCACTCGTTCGATTCGATAGTGAAGAGCACCGGGACCTGGCACTGCAGAGACATAAACATCACATGGGCTCAAGATACATTGAGGTGCTTTTTCTTAATCATCCTTTTTACACAAAGTCTTAATGCAAATTAGGGTTTACCCATGTTAGTGTTATTATATGTTATCCTGGTCTCTTATTAAGAATTGTGTTATATTATCTGTCTGTTATCTTGCACATACACACATATTATGTGTCTGTTATCTTACACATATTTTATCATCATTTCAGAAATAAATTAGAAGTTGATTTACAGTGTTGATTTAATACGAATCCCAAAACTGTGCACATCAATATTCAGAACGCCGATTTGACCGAGCATTTATTTGGTACTCAAACCAAATAAATTTGTGTGTGGGGAGTAGAGTCCTCCCAAAATGTTTGCCTTAGTAATGCATAAAATTAAAATGTGTGATATTAGCTCAAGTGAGAATATTACATCTAATGTCAAAGTCTGAGAGACAGGTGTAACCAAAATAGATCATGCTAAAATGTAGTCCCATTTTGAGCATCGTGTGTACCTAAATTATCGTCTGTACCCCGTATTAATTAGAGACATCTTAGTGATTAGTGATATGCTGGGATAAATTGAGCACAGGATTATATAAAGCAAGAAAGGTTGTTTTTACTTTTATAAATGTAGTCTGTTATTCTGCATAAATAAAAAGTCACAGTTTGATTTAAAAACTCTTATAACAAAAATATTGCTGTTTTATTCACTCAAACTTGAAAATTGAATGTATGGTAAAATAGCCTACATTCTGGATACACATGTGATTTACTGAATTTACTGCACAAAAAAGAATGTTGGTAAACAATATTAAAAAATCAACAACATGCTGGTATTTATTTCTCACTATAATTATTAAAGTTACTTTTAAATTTAAACCACTAACCCAGGTTGTATTTATATGCATCCTATGCACATTGAATTAAACATTGAATCCTTGAAAACTGTACCCTTTATATGTTTATAATTAAAGCAATACAAAGAGAAAATACTGTAGCTTTGTCTTTCAGGTTTATAAAGCAACAGGTGAAGACTTCTTAAAGATAGCAGGAGGTAAAGAAACCGTCATCTTACAGCTTTCTTGTGCACTTTATAGCATTTCATTAGTAATGCTTCCAGGAAATTCCAAAAACACATTGTATTTTGTGTTTTAATAACAGGCACCTCTAATGAAGTTGCAAAATTCCTGTCACGGGAGAACCAGGTGATCGTGCGCATGCGAGGGTTACCGTTTAATGCCACACCTGAGCAGGTGCTGCAGTTCTTCTCTCCATCATGCCCAGTGACCGATGGCACAGAGGGTATCCTATTTGTGCGTTTCCCCGATGGCAGGCCCACCGGGGACGCTTTTGTCTTGTTCTCCTGTGATGAATACGCAGAGAATGCACTGAAGAAGCACAAGGAAATCCTGGGCAAGAGATACATCGAGCTGTTCAAGAGCACAGCGGCAGAGGTGCAACAGGTTTGTACAAATATTCACACTGTCTATGATATATGGTGAGCACGTGGTATGAGAATTAGAATAATTCTTCCCTAGAAGTTGTTTAGATCAGTGGTTCTCAAACTGGTTCACTGAATCATAGTGAGAGAGTCAATGATGGTGTTTGATAGACTTATAACTTTAAACCTCAATAGTCAAAAACACTATATTAAAAAATGTCAGCATAGACCTACGTGTTCTTTAAATGTAAATAAAAATCCAGATGGCCCTATTAAATAGACTATGAAATATAATTTTAAATAATGCTATTCAGCTAGATTTTTGATGCAGGCTCCAAATGTAAAAAGTGTGAGAACACCATGTGTAGACATCTCAGTGCCACAAGCCAGGATACTGTAGTGCTTTTCCTGCTCTTACTTGATTTGACTTGTCAGCTACATGTCAGTCTAATTGACTGGCTCATCTCAGTGTGTTGCAGCAGTGATGTTACATAAATTTGTAGAACTGTGGTCTGTGGTAATCCATCTCTGGATTTTGACACACCTGTACTAGATTGCTTCTTGCCTAACTTGCCAATGAACTTAGGGTTGAAAGGTAACAAGAACCTTTCCTGATGAAAAGTTTCTCATATATATAAGTATATTTATTCTCATACGAACAGCTTTTAGTCATTAATTTAGTCAAATAATCAGTTTCTTGTTCCCCATTTGGTGGTGAGATGAAGGCTCTGGGGAAGCACCTCCTGGAAACATATATTCTTAATAGTAAAAATTAAACAATCATTAAGTAACTTTTGAGTTTGATTTTTTTTTGAGTGTATGCAACTTATGCTACTTTTTTAACTACCAGTGAAATGTTGACAAGCAGCACATTTTCAAGATGCAGAATGCAAAACCAAATCAGTTTCCTTCTATCTCATAGTTCACCGTTTATATCCGTGACCTGCCTGAGTGGATAGTAACTAATGAGGAAAAGTTAATGCACAAGCAGTTCATTTTTTAAAATAGCAAATAAGTTATGTGTTTATCAATCTTTTTTTTTTTTTTTTTACCCAAAAAGCATCATGTTTCATGCTGTAGTACAAGTATATATTAATATTCTATCAATAACTACATTTTACAATAGAATGTTATTTATTTTAAAGTATTTATGTATTTACTAAAGATTCATAGATTCTGTCAGGAACATAGACAAGAACAGACAAGATCAGTAGGAGTAAATACTGTATTTGCTTAAAAGATATTAAAGAGGTTAGAGGTGCTCTGCCTAGTTTTAATGACTTTATTGAGCATTGCCAAGAAAGTTTCAAATAAGAAACAAAAAAAGTGTGGATGAGATCCTGCAATCGATCACCTGCAACTGGCTTGTGTAAGCGCAGCCCAGTCAGGCTTTGTGCACTGTTGGAGAAACTCATATACAAGCAGCAGCCCCAGTATCATGTGAACTCGATAGCTGTAACGATCACATCTCTGTCATTTACGCCTGCACAGAATGTTGTTAGACACTCCAACCAAGATTCACTAATTTGGCAACACAGCTTGTGTTTTTTAGACTAACGTAAAAGCTTTCTAAAGTAAAATAAAAGGGAATGCTTTTCTTATAGCCCCTGATTTAAAAAAAAGATTATAGAGAATCTGTTCTGAACTACCCTATTCATTTATCAGCAAAAAGAAACTGCAATTAATGCAGGGGATAAATATAATGATGAAAGTGCATTAATTATATTGAAATAAAGTATTTGATTCCTAGAGCAGTGTTTTAATTCAGAACATTGAAAATGCTGTAACAAAGCGGTGTTTTTGTTTAATAGAAGGAAAGGAAAAGCACAGAAATCTTGCCTTTGGTGGTTTGCAATGCTGGTAAATGATGCTTAAAATGTGTGTGTGTGTGTGTGTGTGTGTTTTTTCTCCATCTAAATGGTTTTCTGTATTGAATGAGCTTTTTGAAGGATAGAAAAATGTTTCAGTCAAACTGTATGTGGCTGTCCCGAAATTGTTAGCGTATCACTGTTGAATGTCATTGAAACGTATATTCTTATATGTACATTTAATCATTTTCTTAATAGTTAAATGTTTTACAAACATAATTACTTTTCTTCTCATTAAATTATATATAGTTTGTTCCTATAAAGCAGAGACTCTCCAAATAGAGCAATATATCATACATTTCCATTTATTATGTAAAAAAATTGAATATTGTTTGCAAGTACAATAACTCAAAATGTTTTTTTGCTAATTTCTCAGACGTGTTCACCCAGTTCAGTTATACCATAAAAGACTCACTCACTCACTCACTCACACACACACACGGAAACACACAGGGTGTGTATCAGTGTGTTGTCATTTTATTACCATTCTGCAGAAAGCAAACACTGGTATCCTCTTGGCTCAGATCCATAACTACAGTGAGCTTTGCATTGTTATAATATGATGTAATGTGTGGAGACTTTTTCATTTCAATACATGGTGGTTTGTTTGTGTCAGGTTTTAAACAGGTATTCTTCGGCTCCACTGATACCCGTGGCCCCCTCACCTATCCTGCCCTTAGTGCCTCAGCCAGCATTTGTGCCATCGACAGTTGCTGCCATACCAGGGACGCGGGACTGTCTAAGACTGAGAGGTCTGCCATATGACGCTACCGTTCAAGACATCCTGCTGTTCTTGGGCGAATACACAGCTGATATTAAACCACATGGAGTACACATGGTGCTCAATCAGCAGGTAAGAGATTTCTACACACAGATTCTTCTTCCTATTGTTAAGATGTTAGCATACAGTACGTAATGCAGAAACATCTACAAAGACTATGCAAAGACAAAGCCACCATAGCGAGCTTAGCGGTTTCCTATTCGTTTGCTCTGTATAAGTGCTCCACTCCTACAGGTAGGTTTATGACAGGTTCCACAACCTCAGACAGAAGGCTGCCACTCCCTAAATTCATCCTTTGACAGAATCAGCTTGGGCATGCATTGTTTGTAACACCTACTGTAGTCACAGGTTGGGTCACATCATTTTT
The DNA here is from genome assembly GCA_030014215.1 of Clariallabes teugelsi. Taxonomy (NCBI): domain Eukaryota; kingdom Metazoa; phylum Chordata; class Actinopteri; order Siluriformes; family Clariidae; genus Clariallabes; species Clariallabes teugelsi. The sequence continues at coordinate 8,921,896 of JAQMYG010000019.1, read as the reverse complement.
TCTCTCTCTTTTTTTTTAAACTGTCAAGCCCGAAGTCTGTACTCTCTTCATGATTTTCACGATCTCTTGTTAATGGAAACCAATGAAACGTTGTCACAGCATGAAGTACATCGAGTGCTTCAGGGCAGCTGGTTCTTCTGTCACTGTGAAGCTATGTATTTTGCAAAATGAGACAAAGAAAGCTATAATGCACTCACTAATTTGTTGTTGCTTTTATTTTGATTTCAATCAGCAGTAGAGAATGTGGTGACGTGCTGTGGAATGTGAAACTTTCAAAGATAGACCTCAGCTTCTGTTAAAAATAATTCAGCCCAGCCCACTTATGACTGTTATTATGAGTGTCATGTTTTGTAAATAAAAAACATATATGGGTTTGTTTTTCCTTCTCATTATGCAGGTTCCTATTTTTGTTTCCTATTGGTTATATCGTTGAAAAAAAAGCTAAATAATATGAATAACCCATAACTTCAGGGTTAAAAAGGTTAAGAGGGTTCATAATATAATTGAAACAAATAAACCAGAAAATCTACATAATGTAAGCTTTGACTGGACTTTGCATCTTAAAATTGATTGAAATATTTGCATATATATATAAGGCATGGGCTTATGTTTAACTTCAGCGTGTGTTTCTATACATTCGTGCGTGTGTGTGTGCGTGCATGTGTAGGGCCGTCCATCAGGTGATGCATTCATCCAGATGCGATCAACAGAAAGGGCACATGCCACGGCTCAGCGATGCCACAAGCGCAGCATGAAGGAACGCTATGTGGAGGTATTCGCCTGCTCAGCACAGGAGATGAACGTGGTGCTGATGGGTGGCTCGCTCTCAAGGAGCGGCCTTTCGCCGCCACCATGTAAGTTACGACGTAAGTGCTAATGGGCTGCGGGGCTGCTTCTCTCAGCTGCGGGTAGGTGGCGCTTCTCGCCTTCCTCTTTCTCCTTTTCCTGCTCCCTTCCTCCTTTTCACTTAGAAGTCCATGGCACTAAAAGAAGAGGCCAGGAAGTGGGAACCGGCAGGAGCGAAATGGTCTTCGTGGATGTTCCTTTTCTTTGTGATTATTTGCGGTGACTGATTCCATATTCACTCATTTTCCAGCTGTGGAGGGTGGGGCTCTAATTTGGGACTGATTTGGGATTGGTTCAAGTCTTTGATTTATGAATTAATCTTGTGATTCAGGTTCATTTGTTTTAAAAATTGTATGGCACTCTGTTCGCATGACGCACAACCTCTCAAGCACAAGACATGACATGGACACAACAGAAAATGTCTGATTGCAGTATAGATTTCTCCTTCCTTCACTTTACTGATCTAGACTAGATTATCAGGTTGCTCACCTTTTGACCCCAACAACAAGCACTCACACGACCCGTAGAAGCCAGATCATTTGAAAGTCCCACAGACACCACATGTGCTTTCTGCATGTTGTTGTAGGTGGAGGAGGGTAGCACACCTGACTAGTTGTTGAATGATGGTGGCAGTCACTGATTGTTGAGTGAAGTTTAGACCAGACTGCTTGATTTTATGAAGGGGAGAGAATTGTAATAGTCGAGATGTATAAGAATGGGACTTAGACTTTAAGTGGAAATTTAAATGGGATTTTAGACTTAGTCAGAATTTGGAACAGTACAGAAGAGATGAACAGGCTCATTTATAGTTTGGAAAACCGAAGAGTTCATTGTTTGTGCGCATGGGTGACTGCATGATTTTCTGACAACAAACAATGAACAAGGTCAAAACAATAGGTCACGAGTTACAATGGATTTCAGATATTGAACTGAAGACAATAAATTGGTAAATTGATAAAGATGGTCATGTAGACCAGGCTAAGGGGGATTTATCTCATTGTTTTTGCACATCTTCTCATCTGGTTTGCAGTGGTTCTTTGGAGCCACTTCAGCCTGGTGAGTAACAGTGATTGATGCATTAACAATGACTTTATTTTGAAACGTGAATGGGCATGACGTGAGGTCCGAAACTCAAAATTACTAACAATGGGAGTTGCCTAGTCACTTGGACTAGATGCGAGAGGTATTCGTTTTAGGTTATCCGCCTAAAACTTTAACCTAAAACTCTTTCAATTATGTTCTGCAATTGCAGGTCTATCTCCTGCATCTTACTCTTTCCCTCCTGCGGGGGCTGTACTTCCTGCTGGTGCAGTGCTCCCAACAGGGGCAGTTCTTCCTATGGAAGCTGCAGCGCTCTACCCCTCCCAGTTCCTGTTGAGTCCCCGCCCAATAGCACCTGCTCCATTTTACCCAGCTAACAACCAGATGTATGTAAACTACACTGCCTACTATCCAAGGTAAGGTATCAAATACACACTCATTAGCATATTGAAAGATATACAAACACATGCGTCTTTTCTTATAAATTAAGTTCTGTTTACGTGAGTCATGGGCCAGGTTCTGATAGAGAATCATGGATTTTAATGTTATTGGTAAATGTTGTTTAATATTACAAAATTTTTTTTAAAAATTGGAAAAACGACTATTTCCCAAACAATGTTAGATAATTTATTTCACCAAATTAATTAAAAAAATTTTAGTACTAAATAAATTTAGTAGCAAAACTAGGGTGTAAAACTTAAAGGGCCACAATAAGTGAGTCAGTGCCAGGCTTTAATGTTTAAGAAGTATAAGAAATAATGCACACCACAAATCTGATGGCACAAAAGTTTGGGCAATTCTATTATTAAATTTTGTTTCATTTTAACTCTAAATGAGGCTGGTTTTAAGTTAAACGTCAGATATACTAGATTGTCTTTTCTTGCTGCACCAACAAAAATATTTCTCTCCTTTTTCTTCAACAAAATGCTTCTCTTTTGCCATGTTTTTGAATGTTGTAATGCTACTGTTATAAAGTCATTCAGTTAATGTAGAGTTTAAAGGTATCCGAAAAAAAATAGAGATTTGAAAACAACCTAATTTAAGTAAAGAAGTAAAGGTGTAAATGTGTTGAGAAATGTTAATTAAATTTTTTTAATTAAATGTTTGAAATGACTTATAACAGTACAATCTAGATGTAATCTAATTGTAAAGGCCTCAATTAATTAGGCACAACACAAATTTATGTTTTACAGTTACTACATACAATGTGCTGCTTATACCTGTTCTTGATAAAACACCCATTTAATCTCATTAGTTTCATAAACTCCAACAAATTGGTGTTTTGATCGTCTGCAGCAACAATAGTGATTACACTGTAATAAAACATGGAAAAGGTGTCCAAAACCAGCGCAATACAAAACATTTGTGTAGTTAATCGAATATATCATAGTATATCGTGTGCATTTTAAAGGTATGTATTACTGTGTGTGTGGGTTGTCTCCTAATTTATTTCGTTCTTACTATTTGTTTGGTTTGGTGATTCTGTATTTTAAAAGGTGTATTTTTTTAAATACATAACACAATACAAAAGCAAAAACCTTTTTTTTTGGAGCCTGTGAGTTACTGTGGAAGTCTCAAGACCTAATAAGCTCTAATAAGACCTTGTGACCTGGAATGAGTTTTTTAATTATTATATTATTCATTATTTTTTGTTTTAGAAGAGCAGCTAAATAATTTACATTTTACAAATTATTTAAATCCTGATGTCCCTTGTATAATTATATGGCTAATGCTTACTTTCTATTTTTTTCCGGATAATATGTTTGATGTTAACATGATATTACATCATTATCCCAACTAATCACCAAATATATCAAGGTGTGTGTGACTGTGTTATGAGTCACCTTCAAATAAATTGTAGCAACTTGTTACATTTCTTAGTAATACACAGAATTTACAAAAATATAGTTTACATTTACTAATGACTAATGAACAATAATTGAAAACTTTTCCCCCTTTTTTTTCTTTTTTTTTTTTACGTTTTTTTAATTGCAAGTGTGACTCTGCATTAGGCAGCTCCACAAGTCACTAACAACTGTTACAGCCTTCAAGAAAGACTTGCGCAACCAGCACAGCATGTATTAGCTGGGTGTGTTACTTTATTCCCTATGTGTGTGTGTGTGTGTGTGTGTGTGTGTGTGTGTTTCACACACCCAGCTCCTATAACCCCTGTACGGAAATGTGTGTGGGAGGACTGGATGGGTTACCTGCTGTACATTTGAATAAATCAAATGAGACTTAGGTTGACCTAGGTCTGAACAACTCCTGATGAAACAGGAATCATGACTTTTATATATACTGGTGCTAATTTGTTGGTTGCTGTTTTATATGTTTTAAATTTCTTACAGAGTTTGTGGTTGTTATAACAATCAGGTTTTACTGTTAGATCCTTTAAAAAAAAAAAAAAAGGATTCTTTTCTCATTTAAAATTTTCTAGCAACATTTAGAATATCACATGCGAAAAAGCAACATTTTAACATATATTAATGTTGAAGCTTTAGAACTTTTTTGTTTAAGCAACATTTACTGAAAATTAGGTGAGAAGGCTAGACAGGATAAAGGCCTAAAGTCATCCCTCTTATTAGGTAGAGATGAAGCAAGGCCTGAATTCCTTTTGTCACTTACAATCTAAACATCTAAAAAAAAAAAAATACAGTATAGTACAATATTGTTATACTTCTACACCTTGCTTTAAAATTACTTTGTCTTTAGCCCCCCAGGCTCTCCACCCAATGTGGGCTACTTCCCAGCAAATACACACACACCTGGCTCTATCCTCTCCAACCCACATGCAGCACTGATCCGGATGCAAGGCCACACCTCCACTCATACCTACGCCACTGGAGTAAAGGAAATCCTCAGCATGGTGCAGGCGTATCAGGTGGGTGGAACAGGGCACCCTTAAAAATGGAGCCTTAAAAATAGGTTTGCACCCTAACTCCTACAGGGGTTACATTATTATTTCACATTCTTATCATGAGACAAAGGGTCCAACAGTAGGTCAGTCTGACCCGATCCAGCTTGATGAGATTGAATTTCCAATTGGAATGAGAGGGTAGAGTAAACCTTTGATAATCTGTTCAATAGGCAAGCATTAGCCATGTAAACACTTCATTCGATCTGTTCTTTCTGGGCAGAATAAATATATTCATTCTACGAATATTTGTCCTACAAATATTGTGGTAAGAGTGTGTGACTTATTAAGTTTCTAGGAAGGAGATTTTGCTGTCATTCCTTATGTCTCTCGCCAGTCTTTGCTTCTGTCTTCAATGTCTGGCTGAGGAAGGGACATTGACCGGCTTGCCATTTCACATCTTATCAATCTTTGATGAGACTGAATTCTTATAACCAATGATACATGACACAGAAGGTGGAATTTGTCGGAAAAGATCGGAAAATCTCAGATTAGGTTCACAGCGTTCAGAACCACTTAAAAAAAAAATCAGTTAAGTTGTGATCTAATCTAATCAGAATGAAGAAATATTGTACATGTAAATATAGCTAAAGACAACTTAAAAATCACTGCCATCATAGACACCACACTGGAATTTTTTTAAAGCAGTTTAAAGTTAGGACTAAATCTTTAGACCATTAATCTAAGTGAGTGGGGTTAGTGATTGAAATCATAAACTGCTATCATTTTTGTTATTCAAGGAGAGCTAGCACTGTCCTCATGTCCTGCATTCTATACCAACAGTTCACTGTGAAAATGAAAGGTGTGTGTGTGTGTGTGTGGCTGGGTGTTTTCAGGTAGGGCTTGGTTGTAGAGAATATTTGGGTGTGTCCTGTGGTGTTAAGCATTTAAACGTTTCAGTGGATCTGTGTTGGAAGAGTCGTATACTTCTTTTCTGCATTGAAGTGAACAGGTTCATCTGGTCTGAATTCCCTCACTTGCATTGCACAGGGTGTGGTACGCTGGCCTGCTGGAACACGATTCAACTGTTTGGTTATCTCTATACCTGTTTGTAGCTGTTCATCCTCAGGCTTCTTCCCATGTTTTGAAGCAGTGGAAGTTTGAAGGAGATTCATGCTAGTAGGGAGTAATGATCTGGAAACCAAATCGAACACATTTCTATGCAAAAGAGACTGCGCTGAAATAATGAATGAGGTTAACTTAGAAAAAAATTATACATATTAATTTGATCTTTTCTATAGGCAGTCTCATAGATATGGTTTCATAACTTGCCAGTGATTTGAAACCATAAGTCAAGAAAACTATTTAAATGATTTCTGCAGTATGCTCTCTAGGGAGAGCGGGAGCTTCTCACACTGGAACCGAAGGACAGTGGACATATTACAAGATGACAAAAATGTTGATCAGAGAGATAGAAGATTTAAAAACATACTGTAGGAATAACTGTGTTTTAAGGCAGCTGGTAGTCAAAACTGAAGCATACTGTTGTATAAAGTAGGGTTCAGACCCATGAAACATACAAAAGCATAAAAACAGCGTGGTGGTTGGGGCACCTGCAAGCAAGATAAATTTTAATTCATTAATTAACTTCTTACTAAATAGCTCTTATTTAAATGCACTGTTGATTCAGAGAGTTATTCCTTGCCACTGTCACCTTCGTCTGGCTCACTGTCTGGTGTTAAAAGAACTTTCTGTTCAGTAAGCCAGTATATAAAAAACACACCTTTGTAATGTATCTGGTTTAATAAAAAATCTAAAAGAAAATTTTGCTGCAAATTAGATTTTACAAGCAACACACGCCTGTATGTAAAGGATACTTAGTTAATGAGGCTTTTAGCGTCGTGCTACAGAATGGTGTGGAGGTTAAACTAGCTGTGCAAGTTATAAATAGTAATATTTCTTTCTTTCTCCCTCACAGCCCAGCAACAGTGAAGCCTTGGTTACTCTGCCCCCCCTGCTCTCCGCCAAACAACCTATTGCAGATCAGAGTCTCGGAGGAGGAGCCTACCTGGACTTGCAGTTGATATAGACTGTGCCAGTCATAAAGCCACATGCCTAATTGTAAAAGTTTGGCCCTCAGAAATATAGCTTGTTTTGTCGTTCTAGCTATTTATGTGAAAAAAAGAATATGTTCGAATCTTTGTATATATATATATTGCACACTTATACTGCATTAGTATATGAGTTCAGTAATAATCTGCTCTCGTAGACAAGTAGTAGTTTCTGTCAGAGAGATTTGTGCCTTTGTTTTGTGTGTGTATGTGTGTGTGTGAGTGTGTGTGCATGTCAAAAAATAATCGCTCAGGAAAAAAGTTAAACCAGAATGATCTTTTTTTTTCGCCGTTTGATTTGAATCAAACATTTTTAGCCAAATTGTTAGACAAAAATGCATATTTTTTTCTGTAGAGATCTCTAGGAACATATGTGTGTGTGTGTGTGTGTGTGTGTGCGTGTGTTTGGCCCTGTCTTTACACATGCTGATGTGAATGTTTGTCTGCATGTAAAAGTGTTTGTGCTTTTATCCCAGCCGATGTGACTCTGCAGATAGTATGTGGCAATGCATATAGACGTCCTCAAGCTTGACTCAGCTATTTTTTTTTTTTAAGCTTCCAAAATGAAGTTCAAAAAGCTATGTAACGCAAAATGTTTACAAGGTATGCCACATTCTTATGCGTGGCATCGTGCAGTAGGTTCGGAGCACAGGTGTCGTCGCTCACAGAAGTTTTCTTTAATCATTTCGCCAAAAAGCCGTTCAGGGTCAAAAACAGGAACAACCAGTACTTACTGTACTCAATATATATATGTATGTCTGTGTGTGTGTGTGTGTGTGTGTGTGTGTGTGTGTGTGTGCGTGTATCATCATTTAAATACACAAGTGTCATTCTCAACTACTCTAAGGAGAAACATTTGTACCACTTAGTTTTAATTGATGTAAATCTACTGATGTTTTTATGTATGTGTGTGTGTATGAGTGGGTGCAATAATCAGTGTGTGTACTTACTGTGCTCAATGACTGTTTTGGGCCTTCTGGAACAGACATACACACACATGTATTTTAAATTATCAAGTTTGTTTGTGCATGTTATGTGATTTGAATTACAAGCCTGTTTAAAGGCACAGGCTTTTTTTTTTAATGCCCATGATTCTCAAAGGCTGGTACTCTGCTTTTTTTAGTAAAGAATTTTTGACTATGCCTAGACTTTTATAAAATGTAGGATTGAAATATTTTTCAGTAAAATGATTTTCGCTCCATAGAGTTCCTTCCAAGATGTGCCAACAGGAAGTAGTACAGAAAGCACTACTTAATTATACCAGGAAAATCTCAGCTTATGCCATATCAGATTTCAGAGATCAGATATGTGTTTGGATATAATGTTATGGAGAAAGTGTTATTTTATTTTGATATTTTATGTTAAATTAAAAAAGAAAAAAATTAATAAAACTGAAATAAAACAACTGTAGCATTGAGTTAATATTGTAATGTCCTTTAACGCTCTTTATGTGTAATTCATCAGAATGCAATAAGGGCAAAACGAGCACTTATTTCCCATCTGACTCTGCATCATTGGACACCTTGGCCTTTCAATAAAGCACATAATTGCCATCTAGTGGGCTGAGAGAATATTCATGGTTTACCGGATATTAATGATTATGCACTTTCATTTTACTTTAGAGAGCAATTTTCCCAGTTAAGGCATGAGCATGGTTTTAAATCTCTAAAGCTAATATATTTCAGGTTAAATTAGGTTTTAAAAATATGGTGAGCATTCCTGCTAAATATTGGTTTCATGCACAATGAATACTGTATTTGCTGAGAGAAAAATCACAGCGCTAACAAGATTGGATGGTCATTGGAAAACGTCCCCTGCACGCAACATTATGCAAGTTTGGAGGGATCTTGCAGAGGCAAGAAAAAATAGTGAATTAAAATTTCTTATGCAGAATTCAGTATGAACCTACTGCCATAATTTAAGTTGGGTATCTAATATCTTTGCTTGCTTGGTTACAACCAGGAAGAGCATTTTATGGCTTGGTTTAAATGGTGGCTTGGTGGCTCATTTAAATGGTTATTTATTGTTCTATTGTTCTTTTAGAAAAGGTTGTTGGATGGCACCTTCTATTTAATTCAATTCAGTTCGTATAGCACTTACCTATAGACATTGTTATAAAGCTGTTTTACAGAAATCTGGAAATGAATTTAGATTTAGATTTCTACTAAACATGATGGAGGCGAACACAAAACAAAAACAAAAAACCTTTCAGTGTTACTGTATTAGTACTTTATGTAGTAAATTATGTAGAAAAAACTTTTCTTTATGTAGAAGAAAAGTATGTTTGCACATTTTTTGTTAAATTTTATCTAGTTGGGCGAGGAACCATACATGGTAACTTCACTGACTTTCATTTGCAACATAAAATTGGCAACAATTTGAAAAGGAAAAAAAAAACAAGTAAAAAGTTTTTGAATGAGTGCCCTGTAAAGGGTTAAGCTGGCATCCAAATTCCTGGCAAACTATTCCACCTGGTTAAATTTTAACTTTGGGTGTGATGGCATTCTGAAATGTTTGTGTAATGTTACATCAATCAAGTAAAGATTAGCAACTACTTTATATGTTAAAAGGACATTGGCATTTCTCATGAAGGTGCTGTACATGACAGATTTTACAAAGATGTGCAACTTCATGTTTATGTTGTTTATGGTTGATGGCAAGTGAGAAGCCCGAGTCACCAATGCTCACATACAGTAGGTGGTTCAGGCAGTTGAGGTTGGGTTAATGGTCAGAGGGTCGGGGGTTCAAGCCCCACCACGGCTGGGTTGCCACATTGGACCCTTATTCCCATATGTAATACCCAGTCACTGAGATGCAGGGCCTCACCAGTGCCAGTCCCATGCCTAAGAAGGGCATCCAGCATAAAACCTATGACAAATCATTGTGGGTCAAATATAACCATTGTGGCAACCCCAAGAAGAAAAAATAAGGAGGAGCCCGAGAAAAAGAAACAAAAATTTCTCTACTAACAGAAAGTGGTATTTTTTTTTTCATTTATCATGTTTTTCAAGAACAAAAAAAATTAAATTGATGAGTGATTTTTTTTTATTTTTTTAAAGAAAAGTAGCGGTTCAAACAAAATAAAAAATCATGGTCATTTAATAATTTGTAAAAAAATATCTTATGTCCGTTTTTTTATATTGTTAAATTTTATGTCAGTAATTGTGCAGTTGACTCCACATCTCAAAGTCATAAACTTCGGCAAAAATGACTTAAAACACACTACACCACCCTGTTTTGATTACCATGAGAAATTAATTAATTCGTTCATTAAATAATTCAGTTTTTATTATATTGAGATACTGTAGTGATGAATATAAATTTAAATACTGTATAGTGTTTGTGCAAAGCGTTTCCTCAAAATGTTACAAAACCTGGGTGTGAACGACAATGTGAAAGATCACTGGTTTTTACAGTGTATGTACAGTAGCCATGTGTCATGTGTTATTTACAATAATCATACACAATATGCTCTAAACATGGCATAAAACAAGCATGAGGAACAAATTAATAATTAAAGGGTGTCGGGGGGGGATTACATAAACATAGTTTCAAATATAATATCAGAGATTTTTTGAAGCATGATTTTGCAGGTGTGTTGGAAAAGGTATAAGCTTTACAATAAAAAATAATAGAATAAAAAATTAAATTAGACTTAATGCCATGTAAATTCATAAAATATGTACAGTGCTGCTGATTGTGCATGTGTGTGTATAGTGTTAGAGTTCGGTCATTTGTAATGCTCTCAGCAGTTTTTCTCTATCCATTCTCAGGTCTTCATTGCTAAATACAAACAAAAAACACAAAAGAACGATTAAACACCTTATAGTGTAAAATAATGCCAGATCAAATGATAGTAAAAATAAAAGAAGGACAGATCTCATGCACATAATGTTCTTGCAGATTCTTATAAAATTATGGTACAAGTACCCATTAAGGACTTGAACCATTTAAGGTGACTTAAATATTAAGCCTATAAACTGATCAGCCATAACATTAACACCATTAATCACCATTGCACATTAACCTCACAGATTCCTGAAAAATGTTGATGCTGACTATGATAGAAAGGGATCAGAACATCCAGTAGATCCAAACAAATGCGATCCATGCAGGCCACACCTTGCAAATTACAGCACTTTAAGGATCTGCTACTAACGTCCCGAGCTGTTTTGGTGGTACACGGGGAACCTACACAACATCAGGCTTAATGTTTTCCATTTAATGTTATGACTGTTCGGTGTCTGTGCGTCCTCCATGGCGGAGTGCGCATTGAAAAGAAAGAGATGAGGGACTAACCCTGGATGAAATGGAGATTTGTTGCAGTGCTCCAACGGCGAGACCTTTTGCTAATTAAAGAACAACAAGAATGTAATGCCAACGGAAATCATTATTATTTATAATAACAGCCTAAGATCATTGAGAATTTATAGTGGAATAAATATTACCTGGGGGTAGATTGGGGGCTGGACCTGTTTGTCCAGTGAGCTGTTAGATGTAGATCTTCCCATGTTGCTCTCGGAAGATATGGCCGCGAGCGCATCTGGGAGGTCATCTTCATCACTGTGGTTACTACAGGACAAAGCTGTGGGTTTATTCCCATATATACTATATTGGCAAAAGCATTCACTCGACTGTCTTCACATGCATATGAACTTAGCAACATCCAATTCTTAATCCATAGGGTTAAATATAATGTTGGCCCACCCTTTGCAGCTATAACAGCTTTACCTCGTCTGCGAAGGCTTTCCACATGGTTTAGGAGTGTGTTTATGGGAATTTTTGACCATTCTTCCAGAAGCACATTTGTGAGGTCAAACACTGATGTTGGACAAGAAGTCCTGGCTCGCATTCTCCACTCTAGTTCATCCCAAAGGTGTTCTAAACCAAACTCGCTTGTCCTTATGGACCTTGCTTTGTCATATTGGACCTGGTGTGGGGTTGTTTTTCAGGAGTTGGGCTTCGCCCCTTACTTCCAGTTTAAGGAACTCTTAATGCTTCAGCATACCAAGACACTTTGGTAGACATAATTTCATGCTCCCAACTTTGTGGAAACAGTTTGGGGACGGCTCAACAAAACAAAGTGCACAAAGCAAGGTCCATAAAGACCTTGTGGAAAGCCTTCCTAGAAGAGTTGAAGCTGTTATATCTGCAAAACGTGGGACAACATCCTATGGATTAAGAATTGAATGTTACTTAATTTCGTATGTATGTGAAGGCAGATAAGCGAATACTTTTGGCAATATAGTGTGTCAACCTCGCAGAGAGCAATGAAAAACATTCCTCATAATTAAAATGTAAACACACAAAAGCTTGGAAATTCCTCTTGCCCGATTTTAGTGATTAAGTCTTTGTGCCTGAAATGTGTTTCTGAACATAAATTAACATAAATTAATACAGTTTCCTCTTTTTTCAATCATTCCTTAATCCTTATATCTTGAAAGACTCACAAGCTGAACTGCCTGACAAGGCGTTTGCGGCGTTCCACCAGCGGCCTATCCGTGGTCACAGTGCTGGAGGCTGAATCCTGAGAGAAGCTGGAATTTCTGCGAAAGCCCACCACAAACAAACATATACAGTATTAAAAGGAATGTGAGAAAGACTGCCAGAGTTTTACCAGGATAGTTAGAAGCAAAGCAATAGTACCACACAGAGTTGCATTTTCCTTGATTAAATACCCAATTTAGCTCTTCACCTAATTATCAAGCTCATTATGAGTTGGGCTTGATTGTGTTAGAGTAAAATAAACACTAAATTCTGCATCGCTGGAGCTCTGTGCCACTCGAATTCAATACCCATGAGATAAAAAGTGAGCTGAAGAGCAAGAACCAATTACACATCCACACACCTGTTGTTCTGCTCTCCGCTGGAACAATTCCCCTTTGAATTTGCACTCTCACTGTGCATTACATGCTGTGGAAAAAGAACGAAGCACAGCTTTTGTGAACCTTGACATATAGACACACAGGGCTATAATACTAAACAGTATTCAATAAATACATGCAGGATATGAATCAAAGTGTGTTAGATGACCATCTTTTGCAGATGATGCATATTAAGATCTTGCATATAACATAAATCATCTCAATACAGTCGGAAGCCAGGTTTTACCAATGCTATACACTCACCGGCCATTTGTTTGTTAAAGCAAATATCCAATTAGCCAATCAACTGGTACAAATCAATGCATTCGAGCATGTAAACATGGTCAAGACGATGTGCTGAAGTCTAAATCAGAACGGCAAAGAAAGGTGATTTAAGCGACTTTGAACGTGGAATGGTCATTGGTGCCAGACAGGCTGGTCTGAGTATTTCTGCAACTACTGATCTACTGAGAAAATATCCAGTGAGCAGCAAAAAAAATGTCTTGTTCATGCCACAGTTCAGATGAGAAAATGACCAGACTGGTTAGCACCCTGTTGAATTAATGCCGAAAAGAATAAAGGCATTTCTGGGGGCACAAGGGGGTACAACCCAGGACTAGGATGGTGTACTGTACATAATGACGTGGCTGGTGAGTCGATATCATACATTTCTGTAAAAAAAAAAATCAAATGTGAGATGATACCCATTGGCTAATAAAATAAATGTGTAACAAGCTTGGATTAGAGGTTTGATTCCTCTGTCCGACTAGGACTAGTCTGTCTGTGAATGGAAATTGATTGACATGGTAACAGATCTTCCAGTTTCAATTAAAGTTGTACCTAGAATTTTGGTGTTTCAGAGACAATTAAATACTAGTTACACATGTAACTGTGGTTCTGAAAACATCGGGTATCCAATTGGATACCAATCTAGTGGATAAGGCTCCGGGTATGTGTGCATGCATGCAGAGACATGCCAACAAAGTTAGAATGATTTATGAATTAGTATATCCTATAAATACAACTGCCATAAAGCCACATGACAGGGTACCCCAGTGGTTCTGCACTGTTCATAGGACCACATGTTCATATATAAGCAATATTTTATGAACCTCCTAAACCACTAGCTACGAGAAGAATTACCTGGCCAATGCATGCCACCAGGGCATCACTAGCTTGACTGATGTGAAAACCACAGGAGATGCTCCTTATACAGTGGCAGTTATGAAAGAGGGTGACCGACTTGCCTGCTGGCAGGCAGGAGGATGATTTCCATCACCCAGTGTCCCAGGATATGTTTAGACAGATAGAAGGAGCTCCCCACATCTGTCATCATGACAGATCGGGTGATCCGATGACTGAAAAGTTGCCAACTGTTTCAGAAACTACTGGGCATACCAAGAAATGCCCTCCAGATTCACTATCATAGAATGCTACAAGGTTATTTGATTACGCCACATAATTGGGTTCAACACCCAAGAATCATCTGGTCACCACCAAAGGCATGCAGTTCCACCTCCATTAACCAAACAAAAAACAAACAAACAAAAAAAACAGTATTTTAAGAAACTGACATCTTACCTACTTGAGTTTCTATGTCCCTTAAGGAATTATAGAACAAAGGGAGATCCCATACTGGA
>JAQMYG010000019.1:8859351-8884291 GCA_030014215.1 Clariallabes teugelsi | reverse complement strand
TCATTCTGACCGGATTAAGTAAGGAAGATATATGATTGCTTTATATGAATCATGCAGGTTTTTTTCATATGGGCATACAATCCGCGCACAAAGGTTTTAACCCGGATGTCCATCTTGACGCAACCCTCACATTTTTCTAACCGTGCTTGGCCCCAGCACTCCACACAGTGGCTGGGTAGTATGGGACGTGGCAACCCACTGACAGCGAGGCTAGAACCCGGATCCTCTGATCCTCAAATCAATAACTTAGAGCCTTAGCCGCCTGCCCACTCACCTATTTGATAACATTTAATATTAAATATTATATTATCAAGTCTTTTTTCAACGATTATGACCTACAACATATGAAAATCAAAATGGTTAAAATAATATATAAGAATAATCAATAAAGGATTTACAATACAGAACTATCCAGCTTCTAAAAAGTATGACATTTTATGGCCTCAATACTTGGTCGGTGGAGGATCAGGATCTGCAAGACCAGGTTGCTTTGATAGCAGCCTTCAGCTCGTCTGTATGGTTGGGTTGGGTGTTTTCCATCTTCCTCTTGACAATACCTCATAGATTCTCTATGGGGTTCCAGTCAGGCAAGTGGCTGGCCAATCAAGCACAGTAATATCATGGTCAGCAAAGCATCAGTTAGGCAGCAGTAGGAGGTAGTTTGGCACTGTGGGGAGGTGCGAAGTCTTGCTGGAAAAGGAAATTGATATCTCCATAAAGCTTGTCAGCAGACAGAAGCATGAAGTGCTCTAAAATCTGATTGCACTCTAAATACTTGGATTCTGTCCCTCTCCACTCTTCCTCCAGACTCTGGGAGCTTGATTTCCAAATGAAATGCAAAATTTACTTTCATCTGGAAAGAGGACTTTGGACCACTGGGCAACAGTCCAGTTTTTTTTTCTCCGTATCTCAGGCAAGACACTTCCGTCTTTGTCTCTGGTTCAGGAGTGGCTTGATACTCAGAATGCAACAGTTGCCCATTTCCTGAAGGCTCTTGAGGTACTGACTCCAGCCTCGCGCCACTCCTTGTAAAGTTCTCCCAAGTCGGGACCAAAGAAGCACCTTTGAAATATTTTCTATTAACAAAATTATCATAGTAATCCTATTAGAATAGCTTCCTAACAAAAAAATCCACCATAGACTGACTAGCTCCTGTTCTAGTTCCCCAAACAAACAAAAAAATTACCTTACCCATGTAAATATATCTTTAGCAGCTAACATTATAAACCTTATGAGTAAGACTATAAATAGTTGTAAAAAACCTGTTAGGTGTCAGGTTGGCACCTTGGAGGCACTGGACTACACTCGTCACATGCCTGTAATTATATGCTCCTGTTTTGAGTTCTGATTTTACTCTATGCAGTGAGGAGCTTTGATTGGAAAACCAGAAGTAAAGAGGCATTTCTGGAAGTATGCAGCTGATACACTAGCTTAAGCCTTCCCCTACCTTCTTTTGTGGGAGACCTGCCATGCTTTGGTCCAACTGGGCCTGGACAGAGGCTTTACTTCATTACCGAAAGGACAGAGCATTTATAGCGCAGCTGTAGCCATGGGCAGATGAGACAGGCACCCCTAGCCATGCTCCCGCATAAACTCAGCAAAATAAGCTGAATCTAAACTGCTCTCCTTCTGGTCGACTTGATATCTATGATTAAGTATCCCGACATAATACTGATTCCCTGTGTTCCTGCATCCAATACTCTGTTTGCCTCATTCATCCTGCAGTATGACTCCTATGACTTTTGCGGCCCTAGAGCCCTTCCAGATTAACATCATTTCCACAAAAGTTGGGAGTAATCTCTTTCATCACTTGTGATAATTAGACATAACCATAACAACCTTGATACTACCTTATACATAGTAATCTCCATCATAGTCACATGACTCTAATAGACCCCAACCATGAGAGAGCCATAGTGAACAAATCACATGCACGTAACGTCTCCTCATATTCACAAATATGCAAAAAGGCATACTTACTGGTGTAGTTTCGTGTGTGACGATTGCCCAAGGCATGATTTAATATGTGGTTTTTAGAACTTAATATAAAAGCCAAAATACTGTATGCCGTAATAGTTATGGGGTACATGAATCAGCAGGCACAGTAGTCAATAAGTTGCTGTTTCAGTCATTAAAGCTTTGTGCAATAACAAATAGATAAATTGTTCTTAGTGCTGACAGCTATCACTGATTTAAATTGTTAAATTTGGCCGATAGGTTTTAACTAAATGAAAATATGAACCTAATATAATACAAAATTCTGCATTCAAATGAATGATTATGGCAGGAAATCTGCTTTTGCTGAAAAAGTCTTTGATTTGAATAGAATGTGTGTGTGTTATCAGTACAATATTTATATCAACAGATCCTTTAGTCTTTTAACAGTGTGGACAGATGTGAAAAGAATATTATAGGCTATGGGCCAGTGTTCTGGTTACCTTGTAAGCATATTAAGTAAAACGTAATGTGGTAACCTATCTGTAAGCTGTTTTTCAAATACACCGCATTTTCAAATATTAGCAACATGAAATTTGGACACTTTGGACACTCTGGGAAGTGCCGGAGTTTCTCCAAAGCCCCTGCGGGCACTTAAAAGCCTCTTAGGAGCAAAGGGTGAATTTCTGGCAGTAGGGGATAAAAAGCAAATTGACAAAGCACATTGAATCGAGGCACTCAGAGATATGAAGGGATTTATAAGAGGCTCTTTTACGAGAGGCGTTCATGTCAAACCGGGACTTGTGCAGACATTGTGAATGAAGGTGTAAAACCAATTGACAATTGAAGAAGACTTCAAGCACAGTACAGTGATGAGACTTCTAACTGCAGTAAAACCTCGAAATAGTGCAGATGTTTTAATAAGAGCCCTATATCTGAGGACCCCAGCCGAGGGGGCATGGAGCGCACTGCAGTCTTTTCTGTGAACATTTAGCAAATGCAATAACAGATCCTTGAAAAGTGACATAACTTGTCACAAACATGTGGAAGAGACCCATTTGTCTGTGGGAACTGCACACCATTATTGACAAACACCACTTGCACACTACAGGAACTCGGCCGGGAGACATATTCCATACAGTCCTCACCCATAATTAAATAAAGTACCCATAATTCATCCACACGAATCCACTTTAAAGGAGTTCCTGGGAGGCCGGTGTTCCAAACTTACTGGGAACACTTTATACCTTGATGGTATCCAAGCACTACTGAAATGCTGGGATGAGTGCATCAGTGTAGCAGGGGATTATATAAAGAAATAAAGAGAGTTTTAATCTCATAACCGAAAATTTTCGTCAGACTTGAACACCTCACATAGTTCCTAGAAGTGTTAAATGTCTGCAATTAAAACCTACTGTATATTGCTTTTCTACAGCTACACTAACTGAACAAGATTAAGAAGACCAGACCGGTTTTCAATATGATACAGTTTGAATATGAAAAGTGTCTTCGTACAGACAGTGAAGGCTTAACCTCAGTTCGGTCATAACCAATCCAATTTTTTTTTTTTTTTTTTTTTGTGTAAGCGCTAATAAGTTTTTTAATTTGTTGTTTATTTTATTTATTTACGTGAAAAAAGTTTTGGCTGCATCCTATTTAGCTACAGACGAGACAGGTGCATGCTTATTGTCCTATAAATGTGACATCACTCACCATGTAAATAAGCAGAAAAGCCCATTATTAAGTAAAAAGGTATTAGATTTCCAGTAATCTCCACATCAAAGATGCCTTAAATATTGAACGATAACTACTGTGTAACAAAGATGTGACGTCTCTCGCTGTGGCATTTTCTTAGCTATGCTCAGATATCCAGTCTTGAAGTATCTAATAAACTTCTATTTGCAATACAAATCGGATACTTATTTGTTAGATGGAATTTAAATCCCAATGTATTATACCCAGCACTAAATGAATAGCAGAATTGTTTGGGGGGAAATAAAACTGCATACATATTAAGCACAGTAATGTGTTGCCCAAACAACCTGCCAGTATGTCTGCGCTGCGGGATGTGACATGATGGAGCTTCATTTTGCTGGGATTAGAAACATAAATAAAGGCAGAGAGTTTTGCCGAATATAAATCGGTGTCCTTTATAACGTGTGTCATGTTGGGTTGAGGACATGTCAGTTTGCAAGCAGATGGCAGGGGCGCTTTGCAGTACTGATGACAGGACTTTTGCATTATTCAAAAATAATTAGCAGCGTCTACACCGATTTCATCTCGCAAATAATTACAAGTGCAACACCAGTCGAATAACAATATATTAAACAGATAAAGGTTACATATCTAATGTGCATGCTTCTGCATAAAACAGGATCATGTCATGTTGAAGCAAAAAATGACTTGCTACATGCATGCTTTAGAGCGTTTGTGTGAGAAGGTTCAGTGGGAGGTTCTCCTGTCCTCTGCCTTTTTAGCCTCATTTGACCTTCAAGCTTTTAATAAGGGATGTTTCCAACAATTACATGCCCATATATGACACTGCATTACCATTACCATTTTCTTCTTCTATTTGTATTAATACTATTATACTATAAGTACTGTAGATGTCACAGGTTGTAGATACTAACTGGCCACTTCATTAGGTACAACTGCACTTTAATGCAAATATCTAAATCAGCCAATCACATGGCAGCATGGTCAAGTTCAAACCGGACATCAGAACAACTTTGAACGTGGTATGATTGTTGGTTTCAGACAGGAGTATTTACAAAATTGCTCACTCACAAATATGTCTAGGAGATTTACCGAGAATTTACAGACTGTCCTGAAAAAGAGAAAATATCCAGTGAGCAGCAATTCTCTGGGTGAAAGTACTGTCCCACGTTGCTGCCAGAGGTCAGAGGAAAATGACCAGTCTGGTTCGAGCTGATAAAAAGTCATACAGTAACTCAAATTACCTACTGAAGCAGATGGGCTGCAGGAGCAGAAGACCACACCAGGTGACACTCCTGTCAGCTAAGAACATGTAACTGAGGCGATAATTTGCATGAACTCATCAACATTGGATAATAGAAGATTGGAAAAAAACATCGCCTGGTCTGATGAGCCTCAAATTCTGATGGTAGGGACAGAATTTGGCCTAAACAACATGAAAGCAAGAATCCATCCTGCCTCATATAGTGCTGGTGTAATGACGTGTGGGTATTTTCTTGGCACACTTTGAGCCCCTTAGTACCAACTGAGCAACGTTTAAATGCTACAGCCTACCTGAGTATTGTTGCTAAACATGACAGCTGGATAACACGCCATGTCACCAATCCAAACTGGTTTCATTGAGCTCAATGTACTCAAACGCTGTCCACAATCAACCACCCCTCAATCCAGTAAATCAACTTCGGGATGCGGTGGAACAACAGATTGGCATCACGGATGTGCAGCCGACAAACGATCACGTCAATATGGACCAAGATCTCTGAGGAATGTTTCCAGCCTTGAAGGATAGACAAGGCAAAATGTGGTCCAACCCAGTACTAGCGAGATGAACCTACTGGAGTGACCGGTGAGTGTACTGTAGATTAATACTGAGGTCTAGTTCAAGGTTTGCCTAAGTAAGAAAATGGGAAATGACTAGGCCTACATAACTTCATTCCTGATAGGCATGTCTGTTCCTGAACACGGAATGTAGAAACGTTAAAGAATATCGTAATAACCAGTGATCAGGAGACTGCTAAAAGTTTAGTCTGTCGGAAATATAATTTTATATCACTGGTACACACGTTTTTATGAGTAAATTGACTATTGCCATTAAAATGATGATGATTATTATTATTACTATTATTATAATTTTTTTTAAAAGACTTTAAAAATGAAATGCATTATTTTCTCCTGCCATACAAATACAGCAGGCTAAGAAAGTGCTCTGCATCATGCTAATTATCAGGATACAGGAGCCTGAGTGCTCAGAATGCTAAAGCAACTGTGTGAAAAAGAAGACAGATGGATATGCAAGTAGCCATGGTCCTAATATTAATCGAAGAACCTCCAGGGAATTTTCCTTCAGGGCTAGTGAGGTATTTCTGTGCGTTTGTTTTCTTGCCGAATACCAATCGTTAAACTGTCACCTTGTGTCACTGTGACCCCTTATTGCTAGCCCATGAAAGATCTTCACCTTGTCACACTCGCAATCGGGCTTAGTCTCATCATCTGAGCGAGCCGGGTCACCTGGTCTGAAGGTTTCTTACCACATTCTGAGAGGGCACCCCAACACAGACAGGACTCATATACTGTAGGAATCTTATGCTACTGGGGCCCATAGTTCCCACAACAATATTTGCAGTTCGACCATAAAAAAGGACACCAGCAGAATGCATTCTGGATTACACCCTGCATGGCACACAACCATTTTTAGGTTCTGGGTTGCATTGTCACACAACTTGCCCCATCTGCTGTTTTAGATTTTTAAACCCAACTTTGTTGCAATATTGTGATGCCTGGCACAGGCAACCAAAGGTATCCTGCTGCCTCAAGTGTTTGTTTCATGTTTCAGACAGAAGGAGGCAGATTATCTAGTGCTTCCTCTGTCTGTGCACCAAAGATTTGCCTGAGTACTAGCAGCAGGTGGCAGTGGATCAGGCATTTGATCAGCTGAAACGATTCAGTTTTAGTTTTGCTAGGGAAGCCTTAATTCCAGCTCGTAGTGCGTTTGCTGCTGCTCTACATTCCACGATGGTCTGATCATCAGATGTTTAAAGAATGAGAAAAAAAAGTGCCTTTCTGTATATGCAAAACAGCTATAGAGCTGTACTGGCCATTTCTGTTCCTGTCAAGACAATGCAGCAAATGAGCTTCCTTTTTTTTTTTCTTCTTCTTCTTCTTCTTCCTAGAGGGCTCTGCATCCCTCTGCTTGCTCAACTCCGTCTTGTGACTGCAGCATCCACAGAATAATGACCACCAGCATCATGCCAAAGCACCTGATGCAGATGTAGTCCTCAACAATCTGGGCATAAATAATGGCTATCAACTACTTTAACTCTATCAGGGCCTGATGAAGCAAACATCTCACCATTCTGCCCTGAAATACAACAAGTTATTTTTGAAAATAAAAGAGAAGTTATACAGTACACAATATACAACATAATGAAAATATGTAATGAGATACACAGTATCTGTAGCACTCACAAGGCAAGAAACAATAGATTGTGTATCTGTATCTATAACACAGTATACATTATAAGGATAATATCCCCCTCCCCCCAAAAAAGAAAGGTAAACACTAATATTTAATTGGACCTTCTTTTGACAAACTTATGCAACGCTAAAATACTTATTCCTGTCCAGAGTTCAAACCATTGTGTAAAGCCTTCTCTAGAACATCTACTGTATAATACTGTCAATCAAAGTTAAGGTCAGAACTCTGCAGTGGCCAATTAATGTATGAAAATGATTCCTTATGCTCAAAGAACCTCTCTTTCACAAGTTAAGCCTTTGTTGCCCTGAAATATGCCTGTGCCATCAATAGATTGATGTAATAACCTGGTCATTCAGTACATTCAGGTCATTAGCTGACTTCATTTTGTTGCCACATTACATTGTTGAGCCTAGACCTGACAAACTGAAGCAACCCCAGGTCATAACACTGCCTCCAGAGGCTTGAACAGTGGGCACTATGCATGATGGGTAAATTGCTTCATGTGCGTCCCTTCTTAGCCTATCTCATCAGACCACATGACCTTTCTGCATTGCCTTAAAGTCCAAAAGTCCTAGCAAACTGAATCCGTTTTTCCAGATAATCTTCACTTATTACTGGTTTTCTTTGAAACCCAAACAGATGTTTAGTCCCAATCATATGTGTCGCATTGTTCACATGGATATGCTCTTTCTTTCATGATTAACTAGAGCTGTGACTTCATAATATATAAACTGTATTTCTTTTGTATGTCTTTTTTGACATCGACAGTTCAGAATATCCTTCCAGGTTTATGTAACGCACTGGACGCTTTTCTCCTTAGTTGTTTTCTTTACTTGATGCAAGCCAATAACTTGACCCTTCTGAACCACAGTAATGCAGGATACATCTTCCGAAGCTACTCACTTCATCAGTGTTAAAAAAAAAAAAAAAAAAATTACCCACTGCAGTAATTATCCAATCAAAGGCTCTTATGTAGTTGCTTATTTAAATTCAAATAATAATTTTTTTTTTTTTTGGCTGAGCAGTGTACTAAGTCAGATAATGCAAATAATATGTTCCACCCTGTTCATCAACACGCATTCATTCTAAAATGCTAATTTAACAAAGAAACAAAAGATTAGCGTGCTATATTCAGCATCCTTGAATCTATTTCCCGAAATGCTCCACAGGACAAGAATGTTTAAGAGGATCCCCACAGTGTAGTGTAGACCTTTTGTAGGATCCCCATGTGGTGTCATGGTGTCAAATAACGGTACTCGGAAAGGGAGCAAACACAGAGGGATACACTACTAGAAGGGCATTTATGTCAAATCTAGCAACCTTGAGAAGACATTAATGACTGTCCTGCACCCGATGTGACTCCCCGGCTCACATCACAGCCGCTTCTTATATAAGATGTGAAAGCAGGTTGATTCTTAACCGGTGTGCAATGCCTGCCTGAGCTGTATTTGTGCAAACCTACAGTATGCTCCCAATTAGCGATAACTGATTTCACCACTATATTTCATCACTGACAATCATTTTGTCCCCCACTTCGTTCTTTATTTTAAACTCTTGGCAACTTTTCCAAGCAAGAAGGCAAGTTATTCCACTTGCAATCATTTCCATCCTGTCCATTTCTTAGTTACTTACTATCAGTGCTTAATTAGCTTAGCTGTGTTATTTATAAAATGAGTATTTTGTAACTACTGTGCAATGAATAAGTCAGCTTTTATTAATCAATCATCGGCTATATCGCTTTATCTCGTATACAGAGTCATGGGGGACCTGAAACCTATCCCAGGAGACTTAAAGAACGAGGTAGGTTTCACCCTGGATTGGGTGCCAATTCATCGTAGGACACACACAGACACACACGGCCATTCACACACTACAGGCAATTTAAGAACGCCAATTAACCTAATCTGCATGTCTTTGGACTGTGGGAGGAAACCCGCGGGGAGAACATGAAACTCCATGCACACAGATCAGAGGGAGGAATCGAACCCGGAACCGGGAGGTGAGAGTCGACTTAGCTAATTAGCTTTAAAAATTTTCTAAAAGTCTTCTTCATTTAACACATTTTAATATACAAACAATCATGAGGATTTAGTGGCTATGCACACTTTCTACAATGTCATGTGTTGACCTTTTGTCATTTGTGCTCCTTTCCTCTGAAATAATTACCACCACTGATACTGATACTCTGGAAAACACCCATCTTTCTTTCTTCTTCCTACAGTATGAATAACTTCTGCCTAACGTCATTTTCTTTCATGTTCACATGTTTTCTAGTGTTTTGTGTTCCTCTTTAATCCTCTCTCCCCACCTCTATTATTACACTGAACTTTTGCTTGTGTTTTTATTTTCTATCAGTTTCTTTCACGTTTAATTTTTTATGAGGCAGCATTTCTATGAATTTGTGTATGTTCTTTACAGTACAAATAAACAAGACGTAACATGTTACATGTTACAGTTCAGTAGGTTTAAGATCCTACGAGTGTTTTGTGAGTTCATGTGCTCACTGCACAATTTTCTCCACATGTTTGACGAATTAATGAAAGTCTCTTCGATCTCGCAAACTGTTCCTTACCTTTTTTTTTTTTTTTGAAGCCTGTGCGTGTGTGTGTGTGTGTGTGTGTGTGTGTGTGTGTGTGTGAGAATTAGGCCAGCTGGCAGGAAAATAAGGAAAGCTCCTCTCTGGCCTTTCAGCGGTGTGCCACTAGAGCAGTGTAGGCTAAAGGCTAATGACTTGAGGTTTTCTGCCTCGAATATTTCATGTTAAAATACGCCAGCTCTGTTGTAACACGATACAAGCATGACACATGATCCTGCACTTAAGCCAGCACCTACTAATGTAGCCAGCAACAAAAACATCTTTGTTGTGAGGAACAATTTGGTGTTAAAGTAAATGCTCGAGTCAAACGTTTATCTGCGGGCAGACAGTACGATCAGAAATAAAGGCACCGAGCTGTACTTGTGGAGGTGTAGCTGACTGTGTAGTTCGTATGTACCAGAAGAAGGTTCATGTGGTGTGTTTTTTTTTAACAGAATTTTTTAGAACAGAATTGATGTTTTTAAATGTATACTATATGTTTATGTTACTGAGTGAAAACAAAATATTTGATCTCAAACTGACTTTGAAAACAAACTGACTTTGATCTCAAAGCTGACCTTTAGAAGCTACTTGTTACATTCGTTCTATTTAAACACACAAAAGGAAAAGCTAGAACTACTGTAGAGATACACAGGGTTTATAGGAGACACCAGGCTCGGACTATCTCAGTGATTTGCCTAAACTCAGGTGAAACCCCGGAGGGCGGAAGTTGAAAGCTAAAGCACGCACTTTGACCTCACTGAGGCAATCATTCTCAAATCTTTGAGATTCAGCTGGGATTTCTCAGCAGCCCGTTTTCAGGATTAAGCCGTGTAGTGTGTGAACATGCTGATTAGTGAAAGAGTGATCTCGCTCCGTTGGTACTGTAGGAAGCAAACCCGAGCACCATCTGTCAGCGGAAGGGAAGCCCATAGGGAAACACAGTGGCACAGCAAGCGCTCAGCCAAAGTTTTGGAGAGGAGTAAACAAACAAACAAACAAAAACAGTTCAGCAAACCAGAGAAGGTGTACTTTTAAAACCGAGTAAATGTCCTGTCTTGGTTGATGTGTTCACAAAGCAGCAATTAAATCACAATCCGCTTTATTATAGTATTCAATCAAATCACAGAGCGTGTGTGTGGGAGTTGTAATAACTTCTAGATTTACTTTTCCACAGCGCGCTGTTGACTCACCGGTAACTCAACGCTGACATCCGAGCCGTCTAACAGCAGGACTCTGCAGGTGATGGCCGATTTGCTGTTGCCCGCGGCGGGGATGTGAACCACAGTCCCTCCGGTCACCACGGCGGGCATCGGCTGCTGCTGCTGGTGCGCCTGAAGCGCCGCGTTCACGCCTCGGCCGCCACCATCGAGCTCATCGGACGGTCGAAAGCGCCTCCGTGAGCGGAGACTGAACGTCCTGCGCAGGAAGCCCATCATCCTTCAACTGAAAGAGACGCGGCGAACCGCGCAAAAGTCACGATGTCCGTGTACGCGCTCCGATTTGGGAAACAAACAAACAAAAAGAAATCCAGCTGTTTGTTTGTTTTTTCCCCTCCAGATGATTATGGAGATCACGATCACACAAGTCCTGCGGCAACAACAGGGATCTGTTACAGCGCAGACCTGTAGAGAGCTGGATCGGAGCACTTGTCACGCAGGACGGCCAATCACGGGGAGAACACACACACGCGCACACACACATACACGCGCGCGCTCCCGCCTCGGAGCGGATCAGTCGTTTTCAGAGTCTCCACACTGCGTAATGTTTATTTCATTAACGACACTAAACCCCCCCACCGGATCCTCACTGCGCTGTTCGGTTCGTGACGGCGGCTGGGAAACGCGTATATATTTTTCCACTCGCGGTATTTTTTCCGCTTTCTCTACTGACCGAAACTGATGCACCTTCCAGGTAACTAATCCAGAAAAACTGGCCAGGCAGCTTTTACTGCGCATGCTCGTATCACGGAGAATAACTCAAAACTTTTTTCTCTCTCTCTCCCTGTGAACGCGCGACGCAGCGCTACCTGCTGGCTGTCAGAGGTCTGCCATCACCCAATCTTTCACTGGGACCTGGTCAGCCAATCTCACCTCAAACACACTTCACAGAACACCACACACAGTACACTTACTTCTCATTCTCATGAACAGTGCGTTACTGAAAGTCCTCGTGCCAGCCACACAAAAATCACAACTCAGAAACGAAGGACATAAATCAAAATGTATTTATTTCATTATTAATACAGTGATAATTGATTGTTGTAGTAGCATTTATATTTAGACAACATTTGTGTGTATCCTAGAGAATTATACAGATCTAAAAGTGGCAAAGTGCTTTTTGTCTTCTTAAGATCCACATGAGTTTGGGTGCAGCTGTCCCTTGTCGCTATGTTTCCTCCAAGTTGTTTCTTCTCACCTCAAAAAAATGTCACTACGTGGGGGTTAATTAAGCGAAGTTGCCTTAAGTGTGAATGCATGTGTATAGAGATGAAATGGCTCCTTGTGCGCAGTCTTCAACAGGTTCCAGATCTTCCCCAGCACTCACCAACATTGATTGATTGAATGAATGCATGAATGAATGAATGAAGACACACATGATTCTGAGGGCACCACTGGTGGTGTTTTTTTTTGTCTCTTGATTGTAAAATGTTGTGGAAAGTTTGCTCGTTATCAGCATGGCAGTGCATCAGTGTCAGTAAGTGCTTGGGATGATACCCATGCAGTACTACTGCATATTTATCTTTATCTACTCTGAATAATGATAATAATGTTAGTAACGTTTCTACTGCATATCAGTTTACATTCTTTAAATCCTATGACAGCAATTTTCAACATTTCTCTCATTTTTGGAATGAGTGATGCAACAGCTTCAGGCAGGACTATGATCTGCAAATCAAAGCTGCAGCACTACAGTTAGTGTATATTGTGCTGATCCCATTTTTCCTTTACTATACTTCTTTACTATACTATACTTTTTTTCTATGAATCATTTTTCTTTACCCTTTACTGCTTTTCTTTTGCACCAGTTTTTAGCCCTGCCCCATGGAAGCAGAAGAGCTGTGGAAACCAGGTTAAAACTCCCTCTTATAATCTATCATCCATCATGTCTAACAACCCACTGGCTTTTATTCGCTTTATAATATCTGTATGTGTATCCATTCCTCCTGTTCTCTTCTTGTCAGCTGCTAGCCGTTTGGCTGTGTTTGAATCTCTCTCGGTACACATGCAGGATGGCCTGACATACAAAGCTGAATTGGCACTGGAAAATACAAAGACAAAGACAACACACACAGATGAACAATGGTCTGCAATGCCATACGTATAAAAGATATTAAAGCACTGGGACTGAAAGTACTGTGTGTACCGAGGTTTGGACCATCATGGCTCTTTGCTCCCTCAGTGAAACAACAATCTCAAGAGGATACACTGGTTGTGCCCCCTCCATCAGGATCAGGGCTGTCTCCATGGTGATGAGCACACCTGTCCGTCCAATCCCAGCACTGAAGAACGCATACGTTTAGAGTTACTAACTTCAGCATGTAAATTTAATATGTCGTCAACAAAATATTTCACACTGTTCAGGAAATTACATTTAAAACAACATAGAAAATAAATAATGCATGCAACAAATTACATTTTGTTTGAAAGTTTTTTTTTTTTTTCTTATGCAAACTTATTTTTTTACTTTCAAAATGATCACAACCTTACATTTAATATTTTATGATGCTGGCCCTGGAGATTAAAAAAAAAAAAAAAGCGCTGAGCCTCTTCCTTTAACGTCTAACAAGACTACAAAACATTTTGTAGAGGGATGTAGAATCACTCATCCTTTTCAAGCTGCTTTAAACTGAAAGAATGATTTCCTTTCATAATTTGCCAATGATTCTATTATCATTTTCCAAGGCTGCAGTTCTTATTCCTTCCTATGTTTTGGTACAATGGAACAGAACACACCAAGGTCAGTGGTGATAGCAGTCACTGGTTCAAGCAGCTTATCCATCTTTCTCTCCCATATTATGTACACCATGGTTCTCCAGGTTGTAGATTGAGCGGGTGTAGCCTTTCGTAAGTTATACTTTTCTGTTAGCCAAAAAGGCTGAGCCATAGAGTTTTCAAGATTGTTTATGAACATCAAGAATATGAAGATCAAACAAATCTCCTGCCTCATTCCTAAAAATTCTAGCAACTTGGTAGAACGTAGGGCCTTTCCTTTTAATATAGGGGCAATTGGGCAAATATAAGCATAAAAGTATAACAGTTGAACAAATCCTAACATTGAGATTGCCATTATGAAAATTAATCTGCCCGTTTGACTGACTGACAGGCTGACTGTCTGTCAGATAAACAGGCACAAAGAAAAGACTGTACACTCTTGTCTAGTTATATGTTTTTAGTGCCTAAACACCAATTGTGTAAGAGACAGTTTGTTTTTTGCCAGTTTGGTGTTCTGGTGCCTTTGGGTGTGTGTCAAGAAGAAAGAACATCAGCAATGACCTCATTAGAACAATTACAGCTGCTCATCAATCTGGAAACAGTTACAAGGCCATCACCACACAATTTAAAATTCACCCATTTAATATGAGGACCTACACGCCTCTGTAAGCACATGAAATGTTTATGTTCATGACAGCACAATCCAAACAGCACAGCACCAAACAAGCAGGGCTTTCATGGAAAGGTGACAAGAAAAAAGTCCCAAACATATACAGCATTATGGCTTAGGTTTGTAAAATTTAACATTTAAACAAATGACAAAAGTTCCTTTGGACTGATGAGACAAAGGTAGAGACCAGATTGGTCATCTTGAAGAGTGCTGTGTTTGGTGAAACGACAACCAACTGCTATTCTGCAGCTACAGAACTTGGGGAAATTTGGAGAAAGTAATGAACGCCACTTTATACAAGAATAGTGTGAAGACAAATGTGAGGCTGGCTGTTTAACGGCTTAAGTTGAGTCAAAATTGGGTCATGTAGCAAGAGTGATATATACAATATGGATCAAGGTGTTGGAAAGGCCCAATCAAAGTATAAATCTCAACCTCACTGAGAAGCTGTGATGGGATCCTAATAGAGCTGTGCAGAAACAAATGCCCTCAAATATGGGGAAAACTACAATGCTGTAAAGTAAAAAATTTTTTTTAACCAAAATACTGTAAGAAACTAATTATCTATTACAGAAAATGCTTACTTTAAGTTATTGTTGCTAAAGGCAACGGCTAATTATTGGGTGTATTTTTGTCCTTTGACTTTTAGATGTTTTTTGTTGTTGTTCTTGCTGGCACCTGAGGTTATTTTTTTGTGTATATGATAAACAAAAACCTGTAATTAAGAAAGGGTGTCCTTTGCTTTTTTCCATTACAATATATCATCAAATGGATGTCATTTGTGTGCACAAATAATGTCACTATATGACTTTGAGAGAAAACTATTAGGAATTTAAGGAAATTGTTGAAGGTAAATCTATTCTCCAATTGTTTGAGGGGAAAATTAGAATTGATCCAAATTGTGTATTGTTCATTTGTGCTATATTTTTGTTCCCATCCTCTTGATAGGTGCCAATAATTTTAAAGCTTGTGTATACCTGCAGTGGACCATAAGTGGTTCAGTATCTCTTCGTTTGCTTCTCATTGCCTGAACAAAGTCCAAGAAGTCTGAAGACTCTTCCGGGACCCCATGATCTGGCCAGGCCACATACTGTAGGTGTGTGATGGAGCGCTGTTCACCCAGCTGAGAGAGACAGAAAGAAAGAAACAGAGAGAGAGAGAGAGAGAGAGAGAGATAAGCGCAAGTGTTTGCTGAAAGGAAACTACATGTCTGGGCATGCTTTTTTTCCCTACTAGACTGCAAAGATACTGAAGCGGAAAACAAGAACATATAAACAGGTACATGCAGACACGCCCCTGCACATGGTCAACTGACGAGATGTTTTCAGCACGCCCTTGAGTATCTCTTCCATACACATGGTTATGATTAAATGTGACATGCAATGTTACCCATACTTAATCATTTAGCAGTACTTAGGGGAAGCTGGGAGAAAGTATGTACTCTAGCAGTTTTATAATTCATAACACACTGAATCACTCTTAGGAAGAATGGGAGCAATTAAACCTTGCTACAGTGACAAATTCCTCTTGGATAATTAGCATGATGATTTTGTGGCAGAGTAATTTTCAAAACAGAAGTGCAACGTATTAGTAGAGATAGAACAAATGTTAACTTTTAAAATGACTTAGACTACATTTGAAAAACAATAAACTGGAATAAAAATAATGAAAACCTATGACTCAATCCACTAGGCGTGCAGTACAAACCTCAGGCTTCAACATCATGCCATTTCTATTCTTAAGGCAGCAAATCATTAAAAGGGCATTCAAATCAAACTGAGACCTTGGATTGTACATAATAACAGAACACAGTTATGATATTTAAAAACTGCCTTTATTTCATATAATCCCCTGCTACACTAATGCACTCATCACAGCATTTCACTAGTACTTGGATACCATCAATGTGGAAAGTTTTCTTAGTATACCAGAGCCATGATCATACTGCCTGCTTCATGTCCCAAACTCTGGCCTTACAGGAACTCCTTTAATGGCCCAAACATGTGGAAATGGCTTGGACTGAGGGCGGGACTGAACATGGGAAGAGCAATAACCCCCAGACAAGTTCCTGTAATGTGCAAGTGGTGTTGGTGAATAATTGTCTGTATAATTTAGTACAGTCCAGTTCACAAATAGATGGCTCTCTTCTGCAAGTTGGTAACAAGTTAATGTTTGCACCATTTAAATGTTTTACTGCAGCTAAAAATCTCATCACTGTACTGTGCTTGAAGTCTTTTGTAAATGTCAATCAGTTTTATACCTTCACTCACAAGAAATTTAATAAATCCTGCTTTTGACTTGAATGCCCCTTGTATCTGAAGGTACCACTGAATCTGCTACGATAAGATACAATATCATATGATACAATATTACTTAGTAGCTTTTGAATCAATAAGTGAGTAACATTATTTAGACTCTGGGGTAGCATTAGGCCCACCATTCATTTGCTTAGGTGGGCAAACTGAAACATTATTTTAAGCATATACTGGCAAATCACAATAACAGCCTACTTCCCTCAGTGGACTCTCACAATCTCCTATGCTGAACAAAGTTCAGATACCCTAACAAAGATACCCTTCATAGGGTGGATAAGATAAAGATACTAGGGGAGGATGCTTCCTTACCCCATTTGTTGTTTTTCAAAAGCTGATCTACCATCATATAACGGTCAGTTCTGACCGAGTAATCTGATTGCACGAGAGCCATTTCATGAGTGGTGATAATAGACAGCAACAGCACTGGGACACTGGACAGACTATACTGTTCACTCTTATAAAATGTTTCACTCTGCATCATACACTAGATGGGCAAAAGTATTTTGCCAGACCTGTTCATTATTTAACAGTATTTCATTATTTAACAGTATTTCAATCAAGGCCCTCATGACCAAGACATCTTGAACAATGCTATGCTTCCAACTTTGAGGTAACTGTTTAGGGAAGGTCTGACCTGCACAGAGCCCTGACTTCCACCTCATCACCTTTGGGATAAACTGGAGATTACAAGCCAGGCCTTTTCACCCAACATCAGTGCCTGACTTCATAAATGCTTTACAGAATAAATGGTCAAGAATTCCCACAGAAACACTCCAAAGTCTTGTGAACAGCTTTTCAAGAGTGGAAGCTGTTGTAGCTGCAAAAGCTGAAATTTTTTAAAATACATTTTCACTTGAAAATCGAGTCTTGATATACAAGTACCAAGTATCATTGAGTATCATGTGGAATGCACGCACTTCTTGTTTTGTAGCTGAGTGTAATATGAGCACAACTGTTTTTTCTCTAAAGCATCTTTTATTTTGTGTTTGTGTTCTTCCCCTCCTCCTCCTCTCCTCTTTCTGGTCTCAATCACTACAGCTACGATTCTTTTCAAAGGTAAAGTGCATGTTAAATTGTTTTATTTTTACTTTATATTTGTATTAATTATTTTCATATGAATATTTTTGTGTTGTGGAACAAATCGTCTGAGTTTCCATTACTTCTTATGGGGGAAATTCACTTTGATATATGACTGTTTTGATATACAAGCATGCTTCTGGGATGAATTATGTTCACATCCCAGGTTTCACTGTTTATACAATGTCATTGCAGGTTTGGCCAAATACAATGGCTTAAATTAGTTCAGCCAGTCGTGGAAGGATACGTGTTGATGGA
Organism: Clariallabes teugelsi; assembly: GCA_030014215.1. Classification (NCBI taxonomy): domain Eukaryota; kingdom Metazoa; phylum Chordata; class Actinopteri; order Siluriformes; family Clariidae; genus Clariallabes; species Clariallabes teugelsi. The sequence goes on along the minus strand of JAQMYG010000019.1, from coordinate 8,866,335 downwards.
GCAAAATAACTTTTTTAAATAAACAAACAAATCATAATCTGTTGATTATAAATTGTGTTTGTGGAACTGTTATATAAAACGATATCAAACAGATGAGACAGGTGTACTACTGCAGGGAAAAAAACTCTATACTGTACACAATTCCTTAAAACATCATGCTAAAACGATTTGAACCCAAAAGGGACACTATTACACTGAGCTAAGACTTTAGTACTACTGATAAGATGTGCCAGAGGCTGTGTGTACAGGTGCCGTATACAGTGCGGCTTGCTTCAGTCTGAAATCCGGAATAAAAGCTGCAAGCAACAAGGTCACAGAAGAAAGAGTGAGTCAATTGTGGTACCATGAATTAATCTACCTTTTCATCTGCATTCACACACACAGGCATAAAGCAAACACACACACTGTGTATGGCCGACGAATGTGTGATATAACCTCCGTCTGCTGCCTTTGCTGAGATTAACTCCCACCAACAGCTACAACAGATGGGTCTCTGTTCTCCAGCAATCATCATGTAAGTGTGCATGTATGTGTGTGTGGTCCTGTGGTGTTGCATGTGAAAACGTGTGATCAGACATGCAAAGTAATGGTATGAACACACACACACACACAAATAGTAACAGTTCCTGACAGAAGGTACTGTATTACAGTTTCTTTGGTTATGGTTATGTTTGACACCTCTTCAATGAGTTGAAAGTAAAGAAAGAGGAATTGCACAGTCACGAAAACAATAACCGCGCGTACTGTAGCAATCTGCTTTACTGCTTAGGCATACTGAAAATACCTGGTGAAATCGGGCATTTTCTATTTTACACAACTGCGTGCATGTGTTACCTTAGTGTGTGTGAGCGTTAGCTTTCTGGTGACGTAGGCCAGGTTACACTCTTCGGAATGACAGCACACTTGAAGGTAGTCATAGTCCTTCACTTCAGGAGGATGGGGCCAGTATTGGTGGCATTTGGTCTAAAATAGTGCCAAGATTATTAAGCAAAGCACGCGCACACACACACACACACACACACACACACACACACACGCAAAATATCAAATCACCCTAGGAAAAAATTTAGACCAAATGGTTACCAAGCAACAGTCAAGCTGAGCTCAAGAATACAGCAGTCACAATTAAACTGTGTGTGTGTGTGTGTGTGTGTTATGGTATCTGAATAGGTTTCTTCTGTGTATAATATCCAAATACAGTTCCATTCATTTATTACAAAAGAGCTGCGTGTAAGCTACATGTGCATGCCAGTATATACAAAATATGCTTTATAACACATCTCAGAGCTTGTTTATAAAACCTACCCGTCCTCTCTCGGTCAGTGTGGTCAGCATGATGATCACACTGACTCCCTGCTCCCATACACTCCTCCAGAAGTGTGTACATGTGTGCGGCAATGGCCCCTGTGCTGCTATATACTGCAACGTTGTACCTGCTGGGTCGGTCTAAATCACACAAACAAATACACACATGTTATTGCATATTCTGAATATACATGAAACATGACCTACTGTGGGATTTCACGCCTGATTTAACAGCAATTTCCGAAGTGACATGGTGTGATAGAGCAGGGAAAACACTAAAATGTGCAAGATCAGGGTGGATCATAATCATATTCTTTTTACTTTTATTGATTTACTTCTAGTGCTTAATTAATTTTCCAGGTCCAACAGGCAATTTGAAGAACCATAAAGGATATTGGTTAGAGAAAAGTAAAAAAAGAAGAGAAGAGCATGACTCAGTATTCCTTTGGTGTGACAATATGGATACCTTTATATGAGCAACAGGTCAGACTTTATTCTACCTTGGAACCTTGGATTACGAGCATAATTCATTCAGGAAATGGGCTCATATTTCAAAACAATCATGAACCAAATTGAATTTTCCCATAAGAAATAATGGAAACTCAAATTACTGTATTCATTCCACAGCCCAAAAAAATAAATACATAAAAATTATTAACACAAAATATAAAGTAAAATAAAACAAGTTAACCTGCACTTTATCTTTAAAAAAAAAAGTAAAAATAAATCCCGACATAAGTGTTTCCGTTTGTGCGCGTGCACACAACGAAAACACTGTTTTATCGGAAAAATAAACAAGACATCTCTCTAATGACACTCGATTGAGCGACACACTAAGGGAATCACTGCTGTAAAGTAAAAATAAAACAAATTAACCTGCACTTTACCTTTGAAAAGAATCGCGACAGGGCAGTGTTTCTGTGTAGAGCAGAGAGAAAGAGCGTGTGTGTCTGTGTGTGTCTATGAAGGCGAAAGTAGGAGGGGTCTGTGTGTGTGTGTGTGTGTGTGTGTGTGTGTGTGTGTGTGTGTGTGTGTGTGGCACATTGTCCAATGACACACACACACAGACACAAAGAGCAGGCTGATACAGAGAGAGAAAATGGATCTTTAACCTTTCTAATGACACTTGCTTTTGTTTACACACGCGCTGAATAAATATGTTTTACACACACACGTGGTCACAGTGTTATAGTAAACAGTACACGAGCGCACGGATGTTGATTATACCACTAAGACCCAGATGATTAACCTATAATTCTGCAGCGCAAGACAGAGAAAGACCATCAGCTCAGTTGTGATCATGTGACGCTCGCTCTTATTTTCTCGGCTCGGAAAATAAGACTTGCTCGTTTTCCAAGTCAAATCTTTGCTTGTCTTGCGGAATACTCGCAAACCGTGTTATTTGCAATCCGAGTTTCCACTGCATTTTTAAATATCAAAACAAAAATAATAACTTCTCTTAATACAACTCTTAAACAAGTGCAAAAGTACAGAGTGCTATCATTCCCAGTCACTAACAGTAGCATTGCTTTCATAATTTTCCCAGTAATCCATTTCTCACCATAAAGTCTTCTAATAAAGCCTGGGATCTTTGTCTTCACCATATTTTTCACAATGTGTGACTTTAAAATCAGAGTGTATAGACATTTAAATCCATTTTAACCTTTTAGCCTGAGTGCATCATGTAGTGTACTAGAGTACTTAGACTTCCATAAGGACGCTGCTGTTTTGGTTTGTTATTTTAGAGGGAATTCTGGGAGAAAATGTACTTTCCATTGAGATTCTTGGCGTTCACTCAAAAGGGTATTGCGAGTTAAGCATTCAAAGCTGCCCCAAATCTGGTACACTTCCAAAGACTAGTGAGGTTAATTTGTAAGATAAGCAGCAAACTTGAATTGATCTAACAGGTTGCTACTGGTAACAATATCCAAATGGAATTCTGGTATGATATTTGGCCATTTATTTCTTTTTTTTTCTTTTCTGTAGGAGAGACCTTGTATGCAAAATATTCAAGGCTAAAAATGACTGACCATAAGAAGTTGAAAAAGTTGAGAGTTATAATATATTGTCATTGAGCATACAGTCAAGCAGCATGTCTTAACCACCTTTAGACATACATTTGTTCAACTGCTATCATCACACATTCAGGGTGTGATGCATACACAGACGGGGCAATATCATTAACTAGGGTTGTTAGGTTTCAGCAACTTTTCCAGCCCAACTACACCTTGGGCACAGAAACTAGCCCAAGAATTCGGAAAATGAAGACACATTTTTCTATTTTTTTCTTCTTTTTTTTTTAAAGTCTTTGTAAGGAAAACAAGGTGCACACATACCTCATTTAAACACTTTATGGTACAGTATGTGTACTGGTATTTTATGGTTTAATTTCTTATGTTCTATTATTTTAGTGGTATTTAATCAGTTTCTCTACATCAATTTGCACAGTCTGGTGTTTGTTTAGTGGTTTTGTGCAACAACCTGGTTTAGATCTGATTATTGAACTATTTACTACATTAAACTCATTACATCAAAGTCTCATGATTCGTAGTACTTAGTTTGTAGCTCTAAAACTTATTTGTAATGCATTTCACAATGTAGGGTAATCTTTTGTGAGATTATTTTTAGTTGTACCATAGTTTGTTTTCTAGGTCTGGACCCTGATGAGCATGTTTAAAACAAAGGGTGTTCAAAAGTGCCAGTATATTTCATTTAGTGCTTGTGATTTTATGCTAAACTAGTTAATTGTGTGGACCCTGTTACTAGACTGGCTTTGCTAGCTTTGCTAGTGTATTACTTTCATATCAAATTAATCTATCGATCCCTTTGAAGAGATACTAAAGGTATACTGATATTAAGCTAAAAGAGACACTTTTTAAGAGAGAAAAATTTTGATGGTTTCTTTAGTGGAATTTTTTTGTTGTTTTTTTTTGTGGGGGGGGGGGGGGGGTTAACGGCGCCAACCCTTACTTTATTGTTAGGCAACCATAGCATGTGAACTAAAATGTGAACTAAAATCAAAATAGGTTAAAGCTGTCATGAACTGAATGGGAAGCTTAAGCTATTAAAGAAAAAATAATTACAAGAGAATGTTGAGTTTTTGAAATACGATGAAATAGAACATGAACGTTAGTATGAGGCCTGAGAACTTGAGATAAAAAAACTAGAAATGGAATTGATTATAAGGCAAGTTCCTTAGTCTGTATCTTCCGTTCCTGTTTCATCTGCAGATCAGCATAATAAGTAAATGTTTCCCCTACAGGATTGTGTGGCAACCTCTTTTAAGAAGCCTAAAAATGTTTGGACCCTGCTGCTACGTATGATAAAAGAAAAGCAGAGGATGTGAATGCATCTTTTACAGTTGATCAAAGCCTTATGTATAACGCTGTTAATATGGTGGTATGTTGTGCCTACGGTTAACATTTCAAAACACTGATTCTCTCTATCAAATTCTATAGTGGTAATTCTGTACAGGGTTGTTGGGGGCGGAGGGGAGTCTACGCCAGGAGATTCTGGGCACTAGGTGAGGTACATCCAGTAAGGTGTGTCAGTCTATCGCATGGCACATGCATGAACACACACACACAAACAGACACTATGAGGGCTGACACAGGGTGTACCCTGCTTAGTGCCCTGAGGCTCCTGGGACGGGCTCCAGCACCCTGTCGACACTGTACAGGATAAGTGGTAAAGAGAATGAGTGAAAGAGACTGAGTGAAAGTGAATGCTCTGAAATGTTAACAGTAGGTACAACAAACCAGTATATTAAGAACATCATACATAAGTCATGTCTGTATGTCTTTGTAATGTGGGAGGAAACCGGAGTACCCCGAAGAAAACTCGCCAAATATGGGGAAAAACATGCAAACTTCATGCACACAGACCCGAGTCGCACATCAAACCCAGGGTAACCCAGTGGTTAAGACATTGGACTACGGCTCGGAAGGTCTCGGGTTCAAATCCCATGACAACCAAATTTTAGATGTTGGGCCCTTGGGCAAAGCCCTTAACCCTCAACTGCTCAAATGTATTAAGAATTAAAAATGTAAGTCGTTCTGGATGAGAGCATCTGCCAAATGCTTAAATGTAAATATGTAAATTTAAACCCTCGACCCTGGAGGTGCAAGGCAACAGTGTTATCCACTCCTCAAAAATGCCGCCCATGATCTGACAGCAGGTTTGACATGGTTTGCATTTATTGTAAAAGCCTGAGCATAAAATCTCTCGGTATTCTTTATAAATGAACTGCAAGTCAAACCAGTTGGATAAGTCACTTGTCAGTCCATAAGTGAGTCCCCTTTTGAACAGCATAATACTCTTTATTATTAACTATTCAAGCATTGTTTTAGTTTAAAAAGTCTATACTCCCTATCATACTGTCTCTTAGTCTGATCAGGAATGTAGTGTGCCTGTTTGCTTTTTCATTCTCATATTTACATTTAGGCATTTGGCAGACGCCCTTATCCAGAGAGACTTACATTGTTATCTCATTATACATCTGAGCAGTTGAGGGTTAAGGGCCTTGCTCAAGGGCCCAACAGGAACAACTTGGTGGTGTAGGATTTGAACCTGGGACCTTCCGAACCGAAGTCCAATGTCTTCGTCCAATGCCTTAACCACTGGACTACCCCTGACCAAGTTATCTGTCTACCAAAGACCACAGAGAGTCAAATGCTGATCAAGGGTTTTTAAATGGGTTTTTCCGAATGCCTGGTGTTATTTTTATTTTAGACAGGGGTAGCTTACTTGTGGAAACAACACTGTGTGGTGATGTCACCTGTAGTATTTGAGCCTGAAATTCAAGATAAACCAGATTGTGCTCAAAAGTTGTTTGAGGTGTTTCCTGGATGCACTGTTTTTTTGTTTTTTTTTCTACAGTCAAATAGATAAATCAGGTGATTGGAGCGATGGGTTTTTGACACTGTTAATAAAGAAACTTTATTAATGAAAAACTATACAATGCTATGACACCCCATACAATACGAACATTTTGGCATAAAGTTGAAGGTTATATGATTATCTACAATAAATTTGTATGTTGTAGCATTATTATTTCCCTTCAGTGGAACTAAATGGTTTAAAGATATTCTGTTCACTAAGCTCCATTAAAAATGGCTAAAGATGGTGTGAAAGATCTCTACTGGCCTGCACAGAGCCCTGACTTCAACCACACTGAACACTTTCAAGAACAACATGTTTGGGCCTCTTAGTACCAGTAAACAAATCGAAATACTACAGTATACATATACATTCTATACAACTTTGTTTTTCCAATTTTTGTGCCAACAATTTTATATGGGTGTGACAGCCTAGTATACAAATAGTGTATACAGTAGTGTACAATATGGCTACTGCCAATTTATAATGAAACTAAAGGTAGACCACAGACGCCTACAAATGTAATGATAGAGTGATAACTCAAAAGACAACCTGGGAGTGACAAACTTGTTCTTACTTGCTAGTGTGAACACAAAGTTAGTATAAACTTTATGGTAAACATCTTCTGGAAATGCAAGATAGACAGCATTGACAGAAAATATGTAACTACCACCATTACATATACACTCACCTATAGGATTATTAGGAACACCATACTAATACAGTGTTTGACCCCCTTTCGCCTTCAGAACTGCCTTAATTCTACGTGGCATTGATTCAACAAGGTGCTGAAAGCATTCT
>JAQMYG010000019.1:8843723-8854594 GCA_030014215.1 Clariallabes teugelsi | reverse complement strand
TAGTAAAAAGGCTGAATGGCTAGTGACTCCGGAAATCCACTAGCCACATTGGCCAGTGAGCTAAAAAGTTAATGTCAAGCCCTGATATATATATATATATATATATATATATATCAGCCTGATGCCAACCCTGGGTATCAAATCAATGGCATCTCCAACCTAACTTCTTGCATTTCTATTGCTAATTGTGTGATAGAATATTTAATTTACATTGTATTGAGGGTATTATCAAACATGCTGTCGCTGATTTGTGTGTGCTCAAATAAAATGTCAGATGCCATTAGTTTTATTTGCAACACGATGAACACTGACAAGAGACAGTGATCTGATTTTCTAGGATATGAGGATATGCATCATAGTAAAATAAGGAAATGAACATGAGCATGAGCATTACCATGATTTGAAGGATTTAGTGTTCTTGTTAACCACACCTCATTAGATACACTTACCTGTGAGTCAAACTTTTCATGATACCTCTTGCCCTAAATCAACACTGTGACTACATTCAAGACAATATTTAATCCAATCACTGAGAGCATCAAAAATGGTTGTCTGGTTTTCTTTAGTGAGAAGAGAGAGAGAGAGAGAGAGAGATCTACACCTGACCATATAAACTCACCTTTTCCCAGAGACACTGCCAGTCTTCCTCATCCAAAGTGTTTTCATCAGGTTGGGACTGGACTCTGGGCTTCTCATCCTCCTGAGCTTTCCTTCATTATACAGATTTGTACAATTTAGAGTGGATTCAGAAAGTATTCACTTTTTCCACATTTTTAGATGTACATAAGTATTCACAGCCTTAGATACTCAAAATTGAGCTCAGATGCTTCCTGTTTTCTATCTGGCCACTCTTCCATATAGGCCTAATTGGTGGAGGGCTGCAGAGATGGTTGTTCTCCTGGAAGCTTCTCCTCTCTCCACAGAGAAACGCTGGAGCTCTTTCAGAGTGACCTTGGTCACCTTCCTGACTAAGGCCCTTCTTCCTTGATATATACAAGTGTGTGCCTTTCGAAATCATGTACAATCAACTGAATTTACCACAGGTGAACTCATCTTAATCAAGTTGTAGAAACATCTCAAGGATGATCAGTAGAAACAGGAAGCACCTGAGCTCAATTTTGAGTGTCATGGCAAAGGCTGAAAATACTTATGTACATGTGATTTTTTTGTTTTTATTTTGAATAAATTTGAAAAGATTTCAAACAAACTTCTTTCATGTTGGCATTATGGGGTATTGTTTGTAAAATTTAAAGGAAAAAATAAGGAGAAAAAATTAATCCATTTTGAAATAAGCCATAACAAAATGCAAAAATAGTGACGCTCTGTGAATACTTTCCGGATACACTGTACTGATTTGAACATATCAACCACAATTGAGTCATTTTTGTAAAATATGTTCAAAAGCAGCAGGCAAGGGTAATTGTATACCTGTAGGTATAGAACACGTCCTCACTCTCGGTCACATAACTCATGTCGTTGGTAAGATTGTCCACAGAAGATGGACGCGGCTTTCGGAAATCATGGCGCAACCGAGGGCTACGCCTAAAACAGGGATGATATCTATTCAGTCATCAAAACAATAATTCTGTATCCTATTAATAATCAGTATTTATAATTAATAGCTGTGCAAACACAGTACCAGTTAGGTGTACTAGGTGGAGATCTTGAGGGGAGACTTTTAGTTTCCAGATGTTCAGAGGAAAGAGACTTTATTAAAGGGCTCCATGTCACCTCACCTACTAGTTTCCGATACAGAGGGACCGACCTTTAACAAACCCACATCCAAAAATGTGGTCATTAGAAGAACTCAAAAGCACTATGAATTCATAATCAGAAATATAGGAATATACAGAAATCAGAAATCATGCATGGACATGCCAGCGTGAAAATGTACCTGGGTTTGGAGACGGCAAGCGAGTTTTTTCTGTTGTAGAACGCGTGATGGTCAACGCAGGATCGCCAAAGGTTTTTACAGCAACGAGAGCTGGGAAGGCATAGTGCCACCATTTGTTGTCCAACCTCCCCCTACATAAAAGCAAAAACACTAACTCTTTAAAACAAATTTAAGTTATACATAAAAAAAATAAATAAATAACCATGGCAAAAATTCTTCTACAAACTTACATGTTTCCGTCGAAGGTGGATGAAGAATCGCTTTCTTTTGAAAGAAATCTTAATTATGTTGATCCTGAGAGTGAAACAGATTAGCATTAAAGAGCATGCCTTAAAGGTTGGCAAATGGTGCGTCATTATAGAAGTTAATAGTAGTTTATGGCTCAAAGTAATGATCACATTATATAGGCAGAATGACATGATTGTTACTAGATCCTGCAACTGCAATAATAAACCTTAGTGAATTAATAATTGTTTAAGGTTTATCTGGCCAAAAGTCACGCCCATCACGAATCATTTTAGGAAGCTTTAACATCTGGGCCCAGGTCCAGTTTTAGTGAAACTGATGGTGTTGCAATTTTTCTGTTCATGTGAAATCAGCTGTTAAGATTGCAATAAGAATTTGAAACATTAATCATCCTTGACTGTATCAGAGTGCACAATGAGTTCTTATTTATAAATTTAAATTAATGAAAAGTAGCTGAATATTCAATAGAACTACAGCGAACCAGTGATTCAATCTTCAGAGAAGCAGATGTTGGTTTCATTTATTGATAATATTAAAAAATAGCAATAACACAAAACTGTTGACAAAACACATCATAATACAATAGTTTTATTGTATGGTTTTTGACAATATTAATACAGCGGTACCAAATGGTCAGAAATTATAACTCACCAGGGAAAGAAATTGGAGCAAACCAAATTGCAAAACATAGCCACGCCTCCTGATGCAATCCCAACCCAGAGAGAGGGGTTGCTAACATCCTAAGAAAAATAATAATAATTTTTGGTATTAATTAAAATGTATATCCTGTCTAATAAAAGCAGTAATACAATTTTGTGAATCAAAATTTTTTGATATGACACAATGGTTGTGATACCCGTGCACTATGAAGCTCTACTCCATACAGATCTAAAGTTCTAGCTGTGTTCAGATAACACAACTCTGCCTCACTCTGAGACAGGCCTCTGCAATGCACACAAGCATACAGTTAGTCACTCTTTCCAGCCTCCTCACAAACATACTCATACAAAACCACATACAGATGAATACACACCAAAATATGGCACAGGCACATCCACAAATGCATTATCGCTACAGTATGCCTTCTGCATATGTGTACATGTACATACTTGTGCTGAGGATGCAATGACTCCACTTTCAAAAGGAAGTCCTTGCCCTGATCGGGAAGAAACTGGATATGGTCAAGATATCCAGGAGTCGTCTCAGGAACATAGTCTCCAAATTCAGCTTGTTATAAAACAGAAAGAGGGCTATTAATATAATTAGCCGCGCTTCTATTGTTTATCATTCATTCATCCTCAGTTACCAAGGTGATCAAGGCCATGGTGGCCAGTTCATCGCTGGACACCCTGCACACATATTCGCACACATATTTACACCAAGGGCAATTTAACACAACTAATCCCCCCTACATGCATTTTTTAATAAGTTCAAGAAAGGTTCAGGAGAATTCATTCCGGACATGCAATACTATGTGCAATCAGTAAACCTGAACTCAGGATCAAACTGGGGACCTTTGAGCTGAGGTGGCAAACCTACCCCCACTGCACCACCATGCCACAACTGTATAGGTTGAGATATCAGGCTTACATTGAACAGCATAGGATGCCAGCACCACAGCAGAGCTTAGTGGACACTTTAACCTGCAAGTAAAGGACATTAAGATTATGCTTAAAAATAGAAATATTCAAATCAGTGACACTTCACAAGAGTGTATAAATGCTGGGTGTGCAACCTTTCTCTCTCATGAACACTCTATTCCTGTTAAACAGCTTGAACTAAATCCATTTTTAAATATGTATAATGTATAAGAATGAAAATCAGCTATAATCATGTAAACAAAAGACTGAACTCTGAAATCTTGTAGTGTGGATCACATGTGCCTTTGACAGTAAACACTGACTGACATGATGGGAAAAGTATTAGCTTTTTCCCACAGGCGATACGGTCTCTCAATCAGATCATCACACAGGACTAAATCACATTGCACAGCTATGGACACTATACAGGACTAATCATCTCTGCATTTTTGCACACTGCACAATAATGGACATTTATGGACATTACTCATCTGTACACTCACGCACAGTTGCACATACCCCAGACATTCATGCACATTTGCACTAACCCTTAACCTTCCATCCAACTTTTGCACATTGCAGATTATGGACATTTATGGACCATGGACATCTACACACACATGCACATTTGCACACTTCCTGGACAGTTCCATTTATTTCCATTCAAATTCATCTTAATATTTTTTCTACATTGTATAGATAAGTGTTTTTATATTTCTTATATTTTTTTTTAAATATTTTTTATATTTTGCTATAATTTCTACAGCTAGATTTCTATAGCTAAACATATTCTTATTTTATTCCACTATGTCTTTCTTGTTAATTGTTTTTACATTTTTAAGGTCACAGGCGGTCATTTAAGCATTTCACTGCATATCGTACTGTGTATGACTGTGTATGTGACAAATAAAAATTTTAATTTGAATCTCTATTACCTCCCCTCCAGAATGTCTTTCTTAATTTGCAGAAAATAAAAATGCCTGTAAATAAGATAACATATATTAATATACATTCACACATGTACATGCACACACTCACTCATATATCCTGAACAGCCATAACATTACAGTGTAAAACATTATTCCCAGTACTGTGTAGGTTCCCCTTGTGCCCCTTGGAGTGTGGCTCTGTAGGACCTAGGGGGTGTGCTGTGATGCCTGGCACCGGGAAATTGACATTGGATTCTTTGGGTGCTGTGGGATTGTGGGATGGTGCTTGTTTGTCTGGTGCGCCCTATGCACGACAGGCTGTGTTTCACTGTGTGTTCTGGTGCCTTTCTATCTTAGACAGCATTAACTCTTTGGTGATTTCTGCTGCATTGGGTTTTCTGTGAATAGGACCGGACAGGCTCGGTTTTGGTCCCCATGGGCATTGAGTGAGCCTTGGGTGTCCATGAGCTTGTCACCAGTTTACTGATGTATAGTTGCTAATGTTAATTTAATGTGTATTAAATATATTTTATGGTGATATTGGTAATATTTTATGGTGTTAATGGTATGGCTGATACCATATATACAGACACATAAAAAGACACACACACACACACACATACACACATACACACACACACACACAGAGACAGACACACCTGGTCTGTTCATGCTGAAGAGAGTTAGGGTCAGAGATGAAGAAACGCACTCGGAATATTAAATGGAATGGGGCAGAACCTGAGAAAACAAGAATGACTCAGCTGTGACAATATTTATAACTGGCTATTTATTTTAGTAATGATTAACTAAAAGAGTATCTGAGGGAATTGATCAATAGTATACGGCTGCTGGTTAATAATTAATCCTTAATTTAAAAACATAGTCGGTACAGTAACAGATTCCTGACAAGCTAATGATTTTTAAACACTGTACATGAAACACCATGCTTATACTCTTTATACTCTGAGTCACTTACTATCCAGGTGATGTGGATTTCCATGTAAATGCTTTTTGGTGAGGAATTAATTTGGCAGGAGACACAACTTGATATTTGGGATATAATGTAGTATGAATTACATAATTTAGATTTTTTAATTACTCATATTTACTTGCTTCAATAAACACATCTGTAAATAATCTATTACTATTACAGGCCATATGTTATGTAGTGGTCCTGTGGTGGTCCATTTCTGTTGATATACAACATGAAGAGCTGATAAATGGCACCAGTCAGTAATTGCATATATACAAACTGGTAGTTACATGATAAAACGTTTTATCCATCCAGCTAATCCAACCAACATCCAACTTTATCTTCTAAATGAACAGGCAAATGTTTTTGCAAGACTTCTGAATTAATTTTGTTGCTAACATCATGAGTTACATCAGCAATAAAAAATGAATGCAACACCAATACATGACAACACCTCTGCCATGCTTGACTGATGTGATTTTATGTTTTGGATCAGAACAGATTGTTTTCTTTCTTCACATTTTGGCCTTTCCATCACCTTTCCTATGGTAGATGGTAATCTTATTGTAGAACGTTTATTAATTATGTCTGTATTTTTTGGTGAATTCTGATCTGAACTTCTGAGTCTTCCTGATGATAAGTGCTGGATTCATCCCGTCCTGTGGATGTGTGAATGCTCTCATAGCTTTTCTGTCATCAGCTTCTTGTTGTTTTCGTTGGTCAACATGTTCCATTTCTGGTTGTTTATTTCATTTTTTAAGACATTGCAAATTGTATTGACTATGCCAAGTGTTTGTGACAACACTGTTTTGTGAGCATTCAGAATGCTTCAAAATGCTTTTCTCCCATAGACAGCTCTCTGGTTTTTATGTAGGTTAATTATTTTTAACATCAAATGCAGTATTCACAGACAAAACCCATTTCTCAAACCAGGAGTAGTCATTCAGAGCTCTTTAAATAATCAATCTAACAGGGCACACCGGCAACAAGAAACCCCTGTAAGTCAGTTGTTCCAATATTTTTGACCACTTAAAAAAAAAAAAAAGCACGGTGGAGAAGGTTCAAACTAATTTTCCATTCTCTAAACTGTTAAACATCAGGAAATAACAACAGAAGTTTTGATCTATTATCTACAAGTCTTCAGTGTCCAGTACATGCTTGCCCTATTTCTTTAGATAACAAACCATAACAGTGAATGCAGTGCCTGTGTGTGTTTTGTTAACGTTGTTTAATTATTACCTTTAAACTGCTTTTTGAAAGGTTTGCTAGGGTCCAGCCACCTCTGAAATGCAAAATGTGAAATTTACTACCGTACAATTTACAATTCACCACAATACTGATGCTCATTAAAGGGCAGCTGTTGATAAGAAATTTTCATATCACCTTATCCACTTTTTTATTACACCACATCATATTTTGTTTTTAAAAAATGTGATGACACTGTGACTATTTTGTCCTTTACAAATTTTCCAAATACAACTGAAAATCCAGAAATTTCTTTCAACATTTATCCAAAAAATTGGGACATATACACTGCCTGGACAAAAAGGTTGCCATTTCAGAAGGGTCAAATTATTGGGCTGCATCAAGCAAAGACTAAGTAGATTTGTAATTACTGAAACTGGGTTAAGAACCCTTTAACACATTGTCAAAACCTGGAAGGACAGTCCTGAACTGTCAATTTAGTGGAAGAAATGTAGTGGTGGAGAAAACACAAAAAAAAAAAAAAACCAGAGATCACTTAAACACTTGGTAAAGTGGCATGTTATAAATTCAAGAGTAAAAACCGAAGCTATGTTTAACAGTGAAAGTAAAAGCATTTCCATACGCATATAATGTGGTGAGAACTCACATGATTGTGACTAAACAGCAGTGTGACCATGAGAAAACCACTTGTTAATGAGACTAATCAGAAAAAAAGTTTTGGATTTGATAGGGAGCATATAGATTGTACTGTGGAAAGGTCATGTGATCTGATGAGTCATGTGGTCTGATTGACCCGATCCCGAAGTGATGGGTGCAACAGGGTAGGAAGAGAAGAGCATAAAGCGATGCACCCATCATGCATAGTGCTCTCTGTAACAGCCACTTGTTATGATCTGGGGTGCTTCAGTTGTTAATGTCTTGACTCAGCACTGTTATGTGGCAATAAAATAAAGTCAGCTGATGACCTGTATGCACTGAAAGACCTGGTTATCACATCATTGGAGTTTTTCTTCCCTGATGGCATATTCCAGGACGCAAGTTGTTAAAGAGTGGTTCTCATGAGGACAAGGTATCCTTTTCACACATGAACCGGCCATCACATTGTGTGCTGCAATCAAAGCTAAAGCTGAATAAATGAAATCTAACAGTGTGCGACATTTATTTATTTATTTATTTTGGCCAGGCAGTGTATAACACCGTTAGAGGGAAACTTCTTGGAATTATCAATGAAATGCAAAATTCTGTCCTTTAAAAGATGCCTCCTGAATGGTGTGTCAGTAGCAATAGTGCTGAGTATCAAAGTGCATCACATAAGTGACTATCAGTGCATGTTTAACCTGTACCATAAAACTGAATGATTAAAAGGTCTTTAAACTTCCACTTTCGACAGTAGAGTTACATACACATATACTCACAGGTGAACTAGAGACGTCTTCAGTGATCTGGAGACCAAAGTACTGCTTCTCCATTATGCCCAAGTGTTCAAAAGCAAGGTCAAATAACAAATGTCCAGCATCGTGTTTCTACATATGAAAAAAACAGACACATATGTTAAGTGTGTTCAGAGCATACAATATACAATATATGAAATGAGACTTTTGGAGTGCAGATGACATCTATTTTTAAATAACATTTGTGGAAAGATACACACAGTGTATAAATGCAGTTTGGCAAGGGTGCCACTTTATCATTATGTGCTGTTATTTTGTGTGTAAGTGCCCTAAGATCAATGAAGTCAAGATTGCATCACTGTGGTTAAATATAATGTTCACTTCACTCCACATGCCAATTTAGGTCTCCTCTTATTCTTTAATTACACCACACTCCTTTCTTAGACACGTCTGTCTCGCACACTCGTTTGTACTTACACTGACGGTAAAAGCATGTGTTGTGCTGTCAGGAAGTAGCACAATGCAAGATATGCCAGAGTTTGACATATGTGTGCGCTTAGAGAGGTCAACCAGACCAAGAGAGGTGATTTTGTTTCCAAGTGTACACCATGGGGAAGTCATCTTCAACACACAAAATACACCTGCCAGAACACAAAAAAATAAATAACATGGTTTAAGACTTACTCCTTAAAATATGCACACAGACAAAACAAAACAGGTGGCAGTTAATTCTACATACTGAACCTGTCCTTATAAATATAAATCTTCTCCACAACAGAACCATATTTTATTAGAAAGAGGATTTGCATTAGCAGTCTCCCAATGTCTTCAGATTGTCACATTACTGATTTTTTTTTTCTTTTTCACCCCCCCTCCCAACAAGTAATCTAATCCCTCAACTAAACCTAAGTAATCTCCCATACGAATGCTCTGCAAAACATTCCAAGCTGCCAGAGCAATTTTCAGTCTATCACTTTTAGATTGACTTGAGTATTAAAAAAAAAAAAAAAAAAAACTCTCAAGTGCTCAAGGGTATGAACCGAGAGTCTGACTTACTGGCACATCTAAATAAAACACATTTCAACTAGGTGTCAGACCATCAGACCATCTCCCATGATGTAATACTTGTTTGTCATTTGCTGTTTAATTTTTTTTTTTTGTCAATTGGCTAATTACTTTTTTCCTAAGGATGAATTATTTTGTATGTAATTTATTTTTTTTTTACTTCCACACTAACTGAAGTTTCTAAAATCCAATAACAAAGTAATGACTGCATCATTTCTATCTGCTGTTACCCTGCTAAGCTTAATGCTCCTTACTGATGACACCAAATGTGCACCATAAGTATTGACCTCCCTTGAATGCTTATGCATTTTATAGAATCTCCACGTGGAAGGGAACTGGATTTAACTGGGATTACTTGTCTTATTTTTACAGGAGATAATATAGTTTCCAAATTGCTTATAAATAAAAAGTAAGAAGTTATTTTATAGGTATTTACACCCAAACACAACCTCTATGTTATTTCTGGTGCAACCAGTTGCTATCAGAAATCACAGAATTAGCTGAATGCAGTTTACCTGTGTGAAATTGAAAAACGTCACATTAACTCTATATAAATTAACCTGCTCCTGGATGACACAAAAATTGTCATTCTTAATATAACGAATGATGAAGACCAAATGAGCCAACACCAGTTAAAGAATCCCTAACTGAGAACATGGCACAACCATAGCTCTGAAAGTACAGTACACAAGGATTTATGAATTAGTGTTGAGCCTTATGAAATCCTGTTTGTAGGTGTGTTAGACATGTTGGAGTCTCAGCAAACATGGTTTTAAAAATTTGTTTGTCTGATGAGACCAAAATTTAGCTTTTTGATTACAGTTTAATGATAATTAACATTATGGAATACCAGCGAATGACAAATAGCCTACTTTATTATATGTTTTTTAACAATCTGTTCAAATGATTGTGTATCAAGTTTAATGTAAGGATACAATAAGTATTGACAGGTGTATCTCAATAAATTAGAATATCATTGAAAAGTTTATTTATTTGAGTAATTCAATTAAAAAAGTAAAACTCACATTACAGATTTATTACATACAGATTGATTAGAATATTGTGAAAAAGTTCAATATTGGAGACTCATTGTGTCACACTCTAATCAGCTAATTAACTCAAAAAGACCTGCAAAGGTTTCCTGCGTTTTTAAAGGGTCTCTCAGTCTGGTACACAATCATGGGGAAGGCATTAATGGAAAGTTGAATGGAAGAAAAAAAATGTGGTAGAAAAAGGTGCACAAGCAACAGGGATAACCGCAGCCTTGAGAGGATTGTGAAACAAATCTCTTTCAAACATTTTGGGTGAGATTCACAAGGAGTGGACTGCAGCTGGAGTTAGTGCTTCAAGAGCCACCACGCACAGACAAATCCAGGACAGGGAATGCAACAGTTGTAGCCCATGTGTCAAGCCCATGTCACAGGGTGTCATGACCTTACCTGGGCCAGCAAACTCGCCCGACCTACACTACCGTTCAAAAGTTTGAGGTCACTTTCTAACTCCATGATGGTCCTGATTTTTATTTCTTTCTACATTGTAAAGGAATGCTGAAGGCGTCCAAAAAATGCATTAATCTCCTTTGAACAG
>JAQMYG010000019.1:8822660-8838028 GCA_030014215.1 Clariallabes teugelsi | reverse complement strand
ATGGATGCAGTGAGAGAGGACATGAAGTTAGTTGGTGTGAGAGAAGAGGATGCAGAGGATAGGGTTAGATGGTGGCAGATGATTCGCTGCGGCGACCCCTGATAGGGAACAGCCGAAAGACAAAGAAGAAGAAGAAGTGAGAAGTTAGTTAGCTTTGTAGCCATAAACAAAAGGACACAGATGGTTCTGAGGTGATTCGGAATGACTTGGAAGCCATTATTAAGGAGACAACGTGTTCTTTAAGATGTCGTCAGGCATGTTTTCTTGCTGAAAGTGCTTCTGTGTCTCGTTTTGATTATGGGTTTTGGTTGCCGGTTGCCCTCTCTTCAATAATGACCTACTTATACCCATGCTGGCGACCGACAGTTAGGGTGATTAATGGTTATTAAAACACCGGTGGCGCGGAGTGATACATATAGTTACACGTTAAAGTGCTGTTTCTGTCCATTATCACCACCACTCTGGTCCAAACAGTTTGCTTGGTACTAACTTTTGTATAATGCTCCTCATTTATCAGAGAAGTGTTATAAGGCCAATTTGAAATTCACTTTTTCACTGAGCAATACTGCTTACAAATGTAGAGCCTTCAAAGACAGTTGCTAATCATTCCAGGAGTAAGCATCCCAGTAAATTCAATACAAGGTCAGACAATTTAATAAAGTAATAAAGAGAAACTACATGTCTTTGGACTGTTGGAGGAAACCCACCAAAGCATGGGAAGGACAGGCAAACTCCACAGGTATAGATGCAAAGGGATTCGAACGCCCGACCCTAGGTGTGTGAGGCCACAGCACTAACCACTACACCACTACAACCTATTAATTAATTAAAGAACATGATAAACAAGCACACACCTTAACTAAATTCAACCAAAGTAGCATTATGTGTGAGGTATGCAAAAACAACAACTAGATCAGCTAGAGTCTTTTTAGAATAAATGAAGATAAAATAAAAATCAACCAGCAGCCTTTGGCACAAGAATCCGGTGGTAAATGGGGAAATGGATTTCGCTAAATATCAGACCGTCCTGGAAGCAAAAGCCCGTCAAAACTCAAGCTGAAAAGAAGCTGGAATCCTCAACAGAGCAATGATCTACCATGATCAACTGCAAGAAATGTAAGCTGAAGCTTTCGGATAGACTGTGGGCCTCACAGTCCACTGATAAAAAATATGCTATACACGTGAAACCATCTCTAGACCTAGATATATTTTCAGCTGGAAAATCTTTAAATAAGAATGGAAACATATCTGCTAAAAGTGGGTCTTACTAAGTAATGACTTTGCAGGGTGTCATCGCTTGACATGACAGCACATGCCACCTTTACTGTTTTGTTTTTTCTTTCTATTTATGAGTTCATCTTCTAGAACATAAAAAAAATGAATACCACTAACACTCTCTAAACTTTACCACTGCATATGTGCGTACGTGTGTGTGTGTAAAAATCACTTGCCCTCTTGGATTTTTACATTCAGTCTTACACTTGCACATGCACTGAGCCAACAGTGGACGTTAATGTTTATTAAACAAGGTCTCTTATTCCAGGTAATCAAATGTTTCTTCTGTGGATTTCTTCTTAAATGTTATTCTGTTCTGTTATTCTGAACGTCCACAGATAGGGGACATCCATGACGAGGAATCATCAAGATGAGACGAATGATCCTCGGCATTCCACTCCAATTTAAACCACACCATATTTGAGGAACATTAGTACTACATAAACTTGTCATCAGTGATTTTCAGAGAACCAATAACATGAAATTTTGTTTCAAGATTAATTCAGGCTTTTTCTCAAAAGAAATACTGACTAAAATGTAATATTTACATAAGTATTCGGACTCTTTGTTGTGACTATCGCTAATGAGGACTCCACCTACGCCTAACTGAATTCACTGAACATGACTAGGAAAGGCACACACCTGTGTCATTGTAAATGGTGTATGTCAGAGTGAACATGAGTACAGAGCCATGAGGTCAAGATACTTATCTGTAGACAAGAAAAGATTGCACCAGGACACAGATCTGGGGTCAGACAGGTAACCAAGGACTCGATTATCACTATAATTTAGATCCTGAGGTCCCATGTGGAGATGGGAGAAGCCATACTTCACAAAAAGGCGCAGGTCAGCCTGCTGGGAATTTGCCAAAAAAAACCCTGAAGGAATCTCAAACCATAAAAAAACTAAATCTTCCAAAAATCTTCTATCTGAAGACTATTTGGAATCAGGAAATCATGCAGTACACATCACACTATTAAAACCATCCCTACAGTCAAACACGGTGGTGGTAGCATCTTGCTGTAAGGATGTTTTTCTGCAACTAGGATTGGGAGACTAGTTAGTATAAAGGATGGGATTCACCACGAACCAACTGAATATTATCATGATTCCTTGGTGCTAATTCAATTTGTATTGCCGTTCTGCACCTATCATGACTCAATATTACATTTTATTTTTTATTCTAAACAAACTTAGCAAATGATTTGCTCCTACCACATGGGATACTTTGCTGCCTGGCGATGTGTGAGCAGCTTAGAACACACCACCTGTGGGATTATAAAGGAACGGCAATGTTTTACCACAGTTTTGGAGTGTGGCTATACATGAATTGTCACACATCTCTAGATAGTATAGAGGACGAAAAATAGATGCTGAAAAATAAAGACCTTTCCTGAGTGAAAACTTTCTCCAGAGTGCTCAGGATCTCAGCCTGGGGTGATGGTTTACATTTCAAAAAGACAAGGACCCAAAACATATCGCCAAGAAACCACAGGAGTGGCTTCAGTACACATCTGTAAGTGTCCTGCAGTGGCCGAGCCAGAGTCTGGTCCTGAACAGAATAAAGCATCTCTGGAGAGACCTGAAAATGGCTGTGTGTCGATGTTGCCCATCCAACCTGATTGAGCTTGAAAGTTTCTGGCAAGAATAATGGGAGAAACTTCCAAAAGAAAGGTGTGCCAAGCAGGTAGCATCGTTCACAGTACTAAATGATGGCTCTGAATACTTTTGTACAAGGGATATTTATTTATACTATTTATTTACTTAGTTACCTAATTATTTATAATAAATTAGCAAAACACACCAAGCACTTGTTTTTACTTTGTCACTATGGAGAATTGTGTGTAAAATGATTTGAAACCATTTTAAGAGGAGTCTTAAATTTAAAATGTGGAAAACTTGAAAGGGTTGGAAAACTTTCTGTCAGCAGCATAGATGATAAAAGCACCCACAATTTTAGATTACAGCTAAATTTACAACAATTACCATTAAACATTTACAACAATGACACAAGTTGCAACACTGGAACTGCGTGGCTAATGTCTGGTTATTATCACCACGGCTGTGCACATTGTATAAATCAAGCCAAAAGATTAGCATTAATAGAGGGCTACAATTCTCTACTACTTATTCTCTACACAGCACCTGTGGATTTATTTATTTGTGGCACACCACTTCACATTTCAATCGTGAAATACAGTATTGTCTATTCCTACCTAAACAGTGTTTTTATAAACCATACCTGCGTCTCTTAAGTGGTGTATTCAATCATTATGTGAAAACACCTTTAATGATCTCGATATTTATACAGAGGGTCGAGTTTTATCCAGATTCTGGGTCCAACTACAAACAAGTTTCTTGGCATTATGGTTTTGAGAATCATGGCATGCACTAAATAAATGTATATGGCTGTGCTGAGCACTTTCATATTTTAGGATTTCACCATGATTTCCTTTCTATTCCTGACTGAGATGGTAGTAGAGTTAAGAAGCATGTCTATAAAAGATATAGGTCCATATAAACACATTCCGTTCCAACACCAACACCATGCCATGGCTTCTTTTCCTGTGTTCTACATATTTTCCATGTTATCTTGTGCTATAAAAGGATGTACAGTAGTTGACAAATGCCAAAAGGCTGTGGGTGGCTCAAGTATACCATTATTGTGCTACTGTTGTTTGTTTAAGCTTTACACTGGTTCAAAATGTAGATTCCTTGCTGGTTAAATTAAATAATAGCAGCTCAAGGGACTTGGTGTCAAAAGCAGCCGCACTCACTGAACTTCGCACTTACAACACCCAGAATCAACTTCTCGACATGACAACATTTTGCATATTATAAATATTACTACCCTCTTTGAACTTTCGGGACTGTGTGGATTTGTGTAAGCATCACACTGTTATTATTCATGTAATGACAATTATATCAAGCTCACACAATGTCCATTTGTTTGTAGGGCAAAAGTTCAGATGGAAACAGAACATCTACAGGATCCACCACTAATGAATACTCTGGAAATACTTTGCATACCACAGCATGATTCCTGGGAAAGAACAAAGGCTGACGACGGCATCAAAGCCGGGATGCTCGATTAGCACAACTTTTAGCATAAAAGAAAGACTTGGTGGTCCAGAATGTTATGGCCAGGTGCACTTACATTCATCATATTCAGTAATTCAGCACTGGCCATTTTCAGCACTAATATTCATGATATTCATACTTAGGCAAACAATCAGGTGAACTTTAATGATCCTTGACGATGCAGTTTCTATAGTAAACAAAACCCTGCTTGGACAAGAGGCCAGGAGAATTAATTGTTTTTTTATTAAACTTATTAAACACCAAGTGTGCTCCTGTTAAGGCTGTGGAAAAGGGTTACATGAGATGATTATATCCACCATGCAAAAACTCTCTCCAACAATCCAAAGTCAATGTGTCCCCTGTTTTTGTAAAGAAGAGGAAATAATAGTTTAGCCATATAAGGATCCCTCAGAAATATCTTTTTTTTTTCACATTACGAGGGAAAAACCCACTCATGTATCTAAACTAGGAGTCATGCTTGAAACAATATAATGTAGAAGGAATTAGTGGTTCATCAGCAAATCGGGAGGAACGGTTTAAGTTCACAGACAGTCAGGACAGGCACATGATGTTGATGATGATATTATTAGCAGTAGTACTGTAGTAGTATTAATACAGTTCCTTCAATCCAATACATTAAATACGATGCTTGATATTCATTGTACTGAACAAAAAGAAAAGTAAATAAAAACATTTTATTATATAAAAGACTACAATTTTCTAAAATCATTATCCCCAATATAATAAAAATCGCACATTGTAAAAAATATTTGAGTGTACCTTGAGATAGTTAGTCTTATACATGATGTGTCCAAACATTAGGAGATGTGGGCAAACATCTATCTGTCACAACAATGTGTGGTTGCTGTTGCGATAAAGTTAGATGCGCAGAACTGCCTTTACATAATGTTTTTCTTTGCTGTAAATTTAGATATTTCGCTTTACCTGAAATAAGGAGATCATACCTGTTCTAGCATGAATGCCGTTCTGCAGAAAGGAAGCTCCATTAAGATATGGTTTGCTAAGGTTAGTATGGAAGCATCTGCATCCTACAGTAGCACTTCTCATCAGACACCAGTGAGCCAAGGCAAACCAACTACAGCCAAGTTCCACAACCTAATGCAAAGCCTGTTCATAAGAGTGGAAGTTATTGTAACAGCAAACAAAGGACTAAATCTGAATTGGGATGTTTAAAAAGCACACATTGTTCCTTAGAAAGAAAAAAAAAGGAAAAAAAAATACTATAGTAAACGCTATGGTGGTTTTGGACCTTACTGTAGTAAAATTACTATAGCAAAATATATATAATAAATACTACAGATTTCTACAGTATACTATAGTATAGTAATTATTATAGTAAACTATAGTATTTTTCCTGTGGGGTGCGATGATCAGATGCACATAAGATTGTGGCCAAGAGCAGTGATGGGGGCAAAATGTTAAAAGAAACAATCTGTTTACATGCCTTTGTTTCCTGTATATGTCAAAATGACACAGGTTAATAACAGACAAACTGGGATTTGTGATGAAATAAAAATTTCAATTGAAATTTAAAGGAGTCTTCAAGCATAGTACAGTGATTAAAATTTTAAAACACTGAAATGTTGCAAATTTTATAAAGAAGGCTGTAACAGCAAGTGGAACACCTGATCCTCAAAAAAAATAAAAATCGTCAGATAATTTGACATCAACTTGCAGAAGAGACGCATCTGTCTGTGAGAACTGTACACATAATCATTCGGGAACACCAGCTGCACATTACAGGAGCTTCACTGGGGGTTACTGCCACATCCAACGTCCAGTCCTGACCTCACTCCAAGCCATTTTAAACAAGTTTAGCACATTAAAGGAGTTCCTGAGGGGGCCAGCGTTTAAGTTGTGAAGCAGCATGGCTCTGCCGCACTGAGAAAACATTTTTACTTTGATGTTATCAATCACTGGTGAAATGCTGTGAAAAAGGCATTAGCGTAGCAGGGAATTATACACAGAAATAAAGGGACTGTCATGACTGTATTCTGTTATTTATTATACAGCATGATAAATTATAATCTTAAACGACTGATGTAGTCAAAAACAGCTTTTTGCATATGGGCATGTATACACATGTTTCTAATTTCTCAAAATCTAGACATAAATTCATATGAAATGTGTTCTTAATAATACACCCACTCTGTTCTCCCCTTCCTGTTTCTCTCCTCCTCCTAGAATAGTTTAACAAAGACTGAACAACTATGTGCCGCCAACTACTGCTTACTGAATAGCGAGCCCATGTGACCATGCCTGATTTTAATACCCCTGATATGAAATAATCCCTTGCATCTATACACCTGTGAAACAATAGCTTGGTGACTAAATAGTGTGTGTGCAAGATTTTTGCATGCAAAGACAAAGTACATGCCAGAATTGTTTGTAGTGTGTAAGGGCATGTATGCGTGAGTTAATCAAATTTTAAGGGTTGGTTAAAAGAAAAAAAATAGTGGAAGTCATGTTCTCTGGTGTTTTTTAAATTCTCAGTCTCTGAGAGGTATACAAACCCATGCTTCTGTTCACACTTAAAAGCACACTGAATGTGTGTATATTGACACGTTTTAGATGTGGTTAGTGTCACTGGTACTAATTCGATGCTTGTTGCTGCATTTCTGTTGTTCCTGTGAGAAGTGGTTGAGTGCAACCCTGATATCATAAAGGCCTACTTCTGGTTCAGTCATATTACTGTTTAATGGAAGAACAATTTTAGACAATCTCAAAGGGGAAGCGACAATGTTTCACTCAAACATTGGATTCAAAGTTTCAGAATGCAGCTACACTAAAAGAAAGAAATGTATATAGACACCTGACCACACACCGTGTGTTTTTTTTCTTCCCCAAACCATTGCTACTTGAAAGCATAAATACCTAGAATGTATTTTACTAAAACTAAGAGACCCAAACGTAGTCCAGCATGACAATGCCCCTGTGCACAAAGCAAGACCTGTGAAGACAAGGTTTGCCAAAGTTGGAGTGCAAAAACTCAATTACATAATTGCATTTGCATAAAAGTTGGACAAGACTGTATGGATTATGAGGTAAGACAGCTGGACGAATTTAAAGAGTTTACGCACTGCTGCATCATACTATGGACCAACTTTTGACTAAAACATAATAATAATAACTTGAACATGGGACACCATTAAAGATCACATTATTATCTCAGGTCAGCGGTAGCTCAGTAGTTAAGGTGTTGGACTTACGAATAAAAAGGTCATGGGTGCAAACCCCAGCACCAACGTGGCCACTTTTGGGCCCTTAAACTAGACCATTAACCCTCAACTGCTCAGATGTATAATGAGATAAAAATGTAAATCACCCTGGATAAGGGCATCTGTTGTAAATCTTTTAGGCCCACAAATGATTCTAGCTTAGTGTCACATTATAAACATATGAGTTGGGATTTTTTTTCATTATGAAACTCAACATGTGGACTAACATTGGGCAGCAGTGCCTCAAACGGTTAAGGCTCTGGGTTACTGATTGGAAGGTTGAGGGTTGTATCCTGCGCTCTCCCACCCAGCTTCCAAACTGGGATGTGCGGCAAATAAAATCATCTTGCTCTACTGTAAGGTACATGTGGCTTAGTGGTGAGCACTGTTGCCTTGTACCTCCAGAGTCCAGGATCGATTCCCACCTCAGGGTCTGTGTGCATGGATTTTATATGTTCTGCCTGTGCCTCATGGGTTTCCTCCAGGTACTCCAGTTTCCTCTCACGGTCCAAAGACATGTAGATTAGACTAACTGGCATTCTCAAATTGCCTGTGGTGTGTGAATGTTGCTTGAAGGTCCTACCAAGGTCGTAAAAATTGGATTAAATACAATGATCACCATTGGTCTCTACCGTAGTTGGACTACATAAATGATCGATATTGCATGCAGGTATTTAACTAATCAGTTTTTATTGTTTTGGGGAGTTTTCATTGTTTTGGGGAGAGCATCGGCTGTTTTAAAACCCTGCCTGAAAGAACACTAGTTATTACATTTGAGAAGAAGCCTTATGTCAAACTCCATTCATGGCCAAATGTCATTCAGCGCCAACTTTAAGAATATACGTGAAATGTTTTATTTAAACTCTGTTTAACAAAAACGCAAAGAACTTCAGTTTCATAAAGTTGAGTCATGACTTGACAAAGAAAACTGTTTTAACAGTTTTCCTTCGGTTTGTTTTGCGTTTTAAAACGCAAGTCGAAACTGAATCCCAGGGCCGAATTCCAATTGCCACCTTGTCGTCTATATGCGTGCACTACAAGTAAGGGTTTTTACCCCCTATGTAGCGCACTAGGTTCGGGAACGAGATGGGTTTGGAATTCGGCCCCTTCTTCACGGTTTTTAATTAGAATGAAGCAACCACGCCTTCATGTTCTGCTCCATGGCGAAGAGTTTGACATGCCTGAGCAGAGAAATACGTGTGTTTGTGTGTATTTTAATCGCCTGACTCCGTGTTCAAGGTTGAGTTCATTACCCAAGCCAGAAGCCATTTGGGAAACCTCAAACTTACTGTACTGAAAAAAGTTATGTTGTTAGCAGTGAAGCTACTGTATATCGAGTACTCAGAGAAACTGTTAGAGATTACTGTCGTCTGTTTGAAACGACTTACCTGCGTCCGAAGTCCTGCTTTCCTCACTCTGCTTTGCGTTGTCTCGACATCCCCTGCGAAAACCCTGCTGCTGCTTCCATGTTTCGACAAGCGTCGTCGCAGGTGTTGGTAAACTTCCGGAAAACGCCGCGTCTCTCTCTCTCTCTTTTTTTTTTTTTTTACAGCTTCCTTCGGGAGTGTGGTAAATTCAGCGCGCGCGCGCTCGGCTCATTGATGTCTGACCTGCAGCGCGCGGAGTTACAGTTACAGTACACAGAGCTTAACTGCACGTGCGATTATATATCCCTTCTCTTTGTCTTCTCATGACAGCTAGCATACCTTAATGCTTCCTGGAAGACCAAAAAAAATCCGCACAACTGACATTTTTTGTACCTTATTAAATGATTTTTAAAAAATGAAGTTCTGGTTATAAAGAAGAAGAAAAAGGAGGAATCTGAGGTGCGCGTGCCCGGCGCAGGGCGCTGTCTCCCTCGCGTCAACAGTCCACGCCCATGTCTACCTGAAGATAAACACTGGCAAAAACACCACCACTGCGTCCTTTATGTTCAGCATACTGTACTTGATTTATCAATTTCTTCCCATCGTGTGTTTTAAATACACTGTATTGAGTTGGATTTGGTTTGCACATTTCTCCTTCTTTAAGTTACACACACAAGGGTGTAACTGACATGCCAAGTTTGTTTCTTTGGCTAGGCTGCAAGGCTGACCCTGATGCTGGTTGATGATTTTTATGAATTTTTTTTTTTTAGAAGTCATTCGCTGTGCCAGGTCTTCTAAACCGCAAAGTCACCAGCATTGTGGCTGATCATACACACCCCTCACACACACACAAGCTTCACCCTCCTGCCATCTGGAAATAGGTGCCAAAGCATTCAGGCCCTCACACCCAGACTGTGTAACAGTTTTTTTCCCACAAGCCATCCGCCTCCTCAATACAACTGGACTGGACTGACAAACACACGCACTCAGATGAACACAATCACCTCAATAGAATGAAACCAGACTGACAAACACACACACTCAGGTGATCACCGTCTAGCAACTTCACACACCAACCTGCCAATATTTACTAGATGCCATTTGCACAATAACTTTTTTTTTTGCTGATACTTTAACAAGAAATGCTGCATTTACCGTCTCATGGACAATTTATTTGCAGTACCTTGACTCAGCTCTGTGTACTATGTACAGTAGGTAGTCACTGCAAATTGGCTGAGTATTGCATTGTGTTGAATTGTGTTGTGTTGTTGCTCTTGTTTGCACATTTAAACTTGCACTGTATGTTGTCTTTTTGTACAGTTCTTAGCTAGTTTTGTTAATTTATGTTGTTAATTTATATTGTAGCATCTTGGTCTTGGAGGAAAGTTGTTTTTTTACTGTATACTGAAATGTATATGGTTGAAATGACAATAAAAGCCTACTTGACTCAAACTCTCCTGAGCTACTCATACACCCCACTATAGTACCAACTAGCAGGGATTATACACTTACAGTTAAAAAAAGTTATTATACACCAATGAGGCAAGGACAGCACATAGGTTTTTATGATTTCCTGTCTGTTATGTAAGGGCCCACAAGCACAGGCTTTCAGCCTCACTGTTTCTGAGAGTCACATTGCAACTTATCAGTCAGGAGACATAGTACTATTGTTCTGTGCATCCTATAAATAAGTGTTAGCACATACATTAGTTTGTCGGCCTAGTCTGGTTCACATGTTGGATTTCATCTAACATTCCAAACAAACATAGTACAAATCATGTTATATGCCAATAGCACCAATTGTTTGTTTGCACTCACAACTTGGCACATGGCACAGGTTTGTTACCGTGCTTAAGACCGGTACTGCATCCAGTTTGGGCAATGGGTGGGAATTGAACCCAGACCTTCCACATGCCAGGGGAAAAACCTACCACTGAGCCACCAATCCCCTGACTTTTATTTACATAGTGGTTTAAAAAACATCCATGACAAAGTAAGAAATCAAAATGTAAATAATCTTAAATCCTAAATTATACTCTGTAAATGCAATTTATATGCATAAAGGTAAAAATCTCCTGCAACCCCATCAGCATCTCAGGCTATACTGAGAACCTGAGAGCAACACTAATGTTTACATGTAAATATTATAAAAGTGCATGACACAACTCAAAAGCACCACTAAACTATAGTAATAATAGGCTAACATTCAAAGTTTTTTATTGAGCAAATTCACATAAAAAAAAAAACAGTAATTGAAATGATCACTGAAAATCTTTCTTTCTTGTTTCAACCATCTCTTAACATAACATACTTTAGACTCTTAAAAAAGACCCACACCCACACAAGTCTCTCACCCAGCAGGCTTTTTAGTTTTCCCTATTGGGGAAGTGATAAAAGTTCTAAGAAAAAAAAACACGTTCCCTTTTCAGAAAAAAGGTAACAAGATGAATCCCTGCAGAAAGCTTTAAGGCAAACAAAAATATAAATGTATAAACATTAATCATTCTGTTTTTAATAAGGCTATAACAGTGCCTCTAGCGTTCATAACGGATACTGCATGTGGGTAGTTTTTTTTATTTGGGCTGAAGGTCACCTATGACAAAGCAATACAGCCTTTATAAATAAGGAATAAGGAAGCTACATGGGTCTTGTGAGAGAGAAGGATGGAATAAATGTTACCTGTAAAAATAAAATCAAATGACATTAGTTGAATATAGGAATTGAATACAGTGCATCTTTAAAAAAAATTGAAGATTGTGGAAAAGTTATTTACTTAGTAATTGAATTTAGAATGTGAAACTTTCATATGGCTTATAACCAATGAAAATTTTAAATCCAGTATCTCAAAATATATGGCCAAAAGTTTTTGAAAACCTGACCATCACATTCATACTGTATGTTCTTTTTAAACATTTCATTATTAGATTTAGTCCTCAATATTGGACCATGTCTGTGGGGATTTGCCAATTCAGCCACAAGACCTTTAGTGAGGTCAGGTACTGATGTAAGGCCTCAGTCAGCTCTTTAATTAATCTCTGAGGTCAGGGCTCTGTAATGGCCACTAGAGATCTTACATTCCAGCTTTGGTGAACCCCGTGTTCATGGTGCTCATTTTCTGCAAAGGGAACTTGTCATATTAAAACACAGGTTGGGCCCCTTTGTAGCAATGAAGAAAAACTGTAATGACAGAAAGACATCCAGGACAGTTGTGTGCTTCCAGTGTTATGTTAATAGTGTGAAGCAGAACAACATATGGTTGACTGTTAACAAACCTTGGACCATATATATGTGTAAATATGAGATGATTGATTTTAGAAATACAGCTTTCATGTCCTGATATGTGAAATATCATGTTATTAAATATAAGGATATTTCATGTCCTTTCCCAGCTTCAAAATGTCTTGCTTTTCTTCCTTCAAGACAGTTCACTGGCCTTAATGTTGGTTTATCTTTTCTAACGACATATGAAGTCCCCAGGGTTCAAACCAAGAGTAAAAATTCTGAGCAAATAATTGCTCAAACTCACACGGAAAATTTGTAGGTTGAAATGAAAGGTGCCATCATGTTCTAAGTTGTTTAAAATATTTATGTATCAGGAAATTAAAGCTGAAATTTTGATCCCTTGCTTCATATATGTCTTTTGACCTCCAACACAAATGTGTTAATGTTTCATTTCACTGTCAGATAAAGTTAACTAAGACTTATCTGGATATTGTCCAAATATTGTACATTATAGTTTTACAGTATTTCCTATGACAACACTGGCCTATTTTCAAATCTGATTAGTCAGAATTTGCTGATGAATTTTCTATTTCCAGCTGCTCTGACAGTAATTCAGGAAATGGTATTCCTGGCACCTCCAAACCATCTGTCAACGTCTGCTTTCATCACACCAACTGGAAGCATTCCGATGGCACTCTCAGTATTAGCAGTGTCTAAATGGAGCATGATAATATGAAAACAAAATGTACAATCAAGCTTTCTTTACATCTTAAACCAAGATTTCATTTGGACATATAGACACATGGCAAATTTTACACACATTCATGACCCCAATTAAGAAGATGTATGTAAATGTAAATGTAAATGTAAGATGTGTTAGATTATATATGATAAAGTAACACACTACAGAGCATGACAATAATTTACCTTACCTGTGTTCTTAATGTAGCAAAGCAAATAAAAATATAAATGTATGACTGATTCATTTATAGTCATGTATGAAAGTTAGTGCACCCTCTATTAAATATATGTTGTGTAGAAGCATAATAAAAATCATCTGATCATAGCAGGTCTTACAACCTCAAAGACATAACAACATATAACTTCACAATGGCATTATTTATTCATGAAAAATAAGGTCCAAAAAAAAAATAAACATGTTGACAATACTAATATGTGATTAAATAGCTAGCACCTTTAGCAGCAATCATTTCCTGTAGTGGGCATGGAGCCTATTCCAGGAGACTTATGGCACGAGGCAGGGTACATGCTGTACAATGTGATAATCCATCATAGGACACACACTTACACACACTGACACGCTCATTCACAACAACAACAACGCCAATTAGCCTAATCTATATGTCTTTGGATTGTGGGAGGAAACCCACCAAGCATGAGGAGAACATACAAACTTGCAAGGCAAACAGTGCTAAGCACTAAGCCACTGTGCCACCTTGATGCATAAGGTATTATTCATTAATAAGTTAAAAACAGTAGTTTTTATATACATTTATAGTTTGATTCCCTTTTTATTTAATTGTTTGTTTGTTTTCTTTTCCAAAACCGAAAAACTTCCAGCTCCAGGTTCCTTTTTTCTTTTTTCTCCTTTTTTGTTACGCCTGGCGTCTAGCCTTTCCTTATACATGTAAAGCTGGCTTGGAGTTAGAGAGGGGTGGGGTGGGTGCTATAGGGATTTATAAGGAGGTTTTAAATTCTGTATTGAAACATTACATGTCTACCCTGTAATATCCCTGTTTAAAATCAATAAAAATATTGTTGAAAATGAAAAACAGTAGTTTTTGTAAATTGCTATGGAGTAAAACATATAAAGATTTCATTCAAATAGGTTAATACCCAGTAATTTTGATTTTCCTTCTTTTAATTGAACTCATCCAGACGCATGCAACACAACAATACAAGAATAAAGGCATGCACATTGTAAAGAATTTATAGTATTGAAACAATTAATAAAATGATTAAAATGGCTTGTTTTCTACCTAATTACACTTGAGTACTTTATGATATGCATGCAATTTATCACTAATCTCTTACATAAGCTGTAGCTTGTTTTTTATTAATACAATAGCTGCTTTTGGATGATTATTTGTGTAGCTGAGTATCATCTTTCGACATAAATCAATTGTGACTGTACTTCAACCTCCACTCCTGAGGTTCAAATATAGACCCAATCATCTAGTATTTCTCACTTTCAAATAGGAACATAGAGTACTATGTCTAACTTTCATGTAAACCTAACTAACCTATTTAGGCTCTTTGTTTGATTTTAGACTATTTAAAAAGAAATATGAAGAGGGAAAATAAACTTTATAGTGCATGTGAGAGAGAGAAAGAGAGAGAGAGAGAAAGACTGTGGTGACAGGTCGGCATGACTGTTATGTAACCTATAAGATTACATTAAAGGATGGCTACTGTGCTCATGTACTAGGGAGATTTCTAAGGGTGAAGGACAGGGGGAGTCATTTCATAAGAATTTTTTATCCTATAGAGAACAAAAACTAAATAACTAAAAATAAAATAAGTGCCATACATTTACCTTAGCCTACTTAATTTGTCTCAAACATATACAAAAATAAACTCTGAGTGATATGATAAGTGATCTTTTTTCATTTTATTTACCTAGGATATTGCCCACTATAATTATGGTAAGGTAACTTCTCCTACGTTTATTTGCTTATTTTAAAATGAACATACATTAATTACAATAATAGTATTTTTAGTAAGTGGGGTGGCTTATGAAAAAATCAACTCCAACAGTTTTAGGTTTCTGAATAAAATTATGGAATACTTTTTACTACATTTAATAAGAAAAAGGAAAAAAAAGACAGGTTACACATGAATGGAAATACAAACAGGCGAGTCCATTTTGCAGTGGGCGTTAGGGACTGCAGTTAACCACAAGAACTATCAAAATCAAAAAGGTGGAGGATAATGATATAACCATCTGGAAAATATATTGTTGATGGTTATGTTGATGGATATTTATCCATAAGAAAAGTGATTTCTCATGGAGTTTAGTTTTACAATGAATCTAAGGACACCTTTATAACTTGCATACAATTAGAGACACTTTTTCAGCAACTTTTGTATACAAACCGGATTCCAAAAAAGTTGGGACACTTAACAAATTGTGAATAAAAACTGAATGCAATGATGTGGAGAT
>JAQMYG010000019.1:8764163-8777586 GCA_030014215.1 Clariallabes teugelsi | reverse complement strand
TAACCAAAAACAAAGAAATTTGCAAGTGTTCTAAAACTTTTGAACGGTAGTATATATATATATATATATATAATTATATTGCAATATATTAACAAATATAAGAACTAGTTTCCTTTATATGGAAATGTATTATTTAATATATTGCATCATATTTTACAATATATTGCCATATTATTTTCCGTAAGGGATGTGGACTGCTATTTAGACCTTTACTTGCCATGTAGACCTTCATTTATCATGTAGACCTTTACTTACAATGAAGACCTTTTCTTACCATGTAGACTTTTATTTAGACCTTTACTTGCCACGTAGACCTTTACTTGCCATGTAGACCTTTTCTTAACGTGTAGACTTTTATTTAGACCTTTACTTGCTATGTAGACCTTTTGCAGACTTTTATTTAGACCTTTACTTGCTATGTAGACCTTTTCGTACCATGTAGACTTTTATTTAGACTTCTACTTGTCAAGTAGACCTTTCTTTATCATGTAGCCTTTTATTTAGACCTTTACATGCCATGTAGACTTTTTCTTACCATGTAAACTTTTATTTAGATCTTTACTTGCCATGTAGACTTTTACTGACTGTGTAGATCTTTACATACCTTGTAGACTTTTATTTAGATTTTTACTTACCACATATACCTTTACTTACACTTTACCTAACATGTAGACCTTTTTTGACCATGTAGACCTTTACTTGTGTACCATGTGATTTTGAAACATTCCAGACTAAGCTCATGTTAGTTACATTCCCTCAATCAACATATTTACTTGATAAGTATATGCACCAATCTTACCAATCCAGAGAGCCAACCCTAACCCCTAGACACGGCATTTTTCAGGGGTAATTTAATAAAGTGACCATGAAGACCTGAAGGGTAAAATAAGCCTGAATCCCAAAAGTGAGTCTAAGAATAAGTCAGGAGGCCACCGTGGGAGCAGACAGGCTTCAACTAATCTTCCCATGACCCCTTAACCATACAGTCTCTCTCTCCCTCTCTCTCTCTCTCTCTGTATTCCTCCTTTTCACTACACCCCCTCCCAAGCTTGTCTCTGCGTCACTGGATAATTAAACTGTCGGACACAAACTCTGAGCTCTCATACTGGAGTGGAGGCGCAGAGCAGAAGCGCAGAGTCGGAGATCCGAACAGCTTCACCACATGGAACTCGGGTCTGTCTGTCGGGTTCATCCGGACACCAAAGCCTGGAAGTAAAGCGACATCAGGACGCGGCTCAGGAGGTAAAAACCCGAAATCAGCATTCATTCACAACTACTCCGTGTGTGTGTGCGCGCGCGTCCTTCCCGCGCGTCTGCCTGCGTCTGTGCGTGTAGAGACAGAGACACAGAGAGAGATAGAGAGAGACATAGAGAGAGAGAGAGAGAGATGATTAATAAACGTGTATAGATGCGTCACAGGATGGAGGTTATCGACAGCAAGCGCATGTACTGTATACACACACACACACACACACACATTCATTTATTCCTTCACTGGATCAGGAGTCTCATCCCTTCAGCACTGGATGGGACTGGCAGGACACCACACACACACACACACACACACACACTACTCTCCTTCACATTGCTGGGCAGTTTATAAAATAAATCAGTAATGATTTTATTGTTTTGACACATCATTATATATGGGGATTTATATCTAGTTATTCACTTGTTTGATTGGTCACTTGAATTTAACTCATAAACAGGTGGCCAGTTTTAATCTCAGCCTACAGTATATCTTTATTTTTTTTCTCTCTAGAACTTTTGGCATGGCGTTGTGGTTAGCACTGCCGCATTCCACCTCCAGGGTCCGGGTTTGATTCCCGTCTGGGGGTCTGTGTGCATAGAGTTTGCATATCCTCCACGGGCTTGGTGGGTTTCCTCTGGGTTCTCCGGTTTCTCCTTGTGCCTTAAGTCTCCTGGGATAGGCTTCAAGCCCCCCCGCGACCATGTATACAGGATAAAGCGGTATAGATGATGAGTGAATGAGTGGTGTGGGTGGCACGGTGGCTAATATTTAGTGTTTTTGTGAAATAAATATCTACTGAGGGGGTCTGGGGAATTTATTTTACAATTAAAGAGGTCCTAGAGAACTCCTGCTATGTCTTAGGTACTGTAATGTTTTTCCAGTGAAGTCATAAATTGGTCAAGAATTGGTCCAATATACTTCTTTATCACAGTCTGTGAAATGCAGAAAATTAAATTAAATGTTGCATCACTTCAAGTTTGACTCAAAGCTCAGTACATTATTACATTATCACACAGGGATAAATCTAATTTAGAGATTTTTTCCCCAAAAGTAATTACCCTCTGCAGGAGAAAATCAAGGGAAATGGACACTACTGTGCAAAAGTGTTGAGCCACCCCTCATGTCTTAATGTTTTGCTTTGAAAGAGACATAACTTGTATTTTAATGGAGTCTTGAGAAATAGCTCTCCAGACTTTCTAAGGAACTTTTTGGCTCTTGCTTTTGGCTCAAGTGTTTGGCTCTCATTTTCAGCCTAGACGCTATATGTGACAGTTTGTTTGATGTCTGTTAAGCTGCACAGTGACCTATAAATTATTCAAGCTTAAAGAGAAAAGTAACTAAAGGCATGAAGAAGTGAGAAACAACAGGCTCAGATGATGACAGATGATCAGCCCGGTGATTAGTATTGTATACTAGTGATGGTGAATGCTGAGTGATTAGGACAGACGTGAAGGGAAATGAGGTTGCTGCTGATGTTGTTACTGTATATAAACAACCACTTTTTAAATTGTATGTTTAGGCACTTTGCAGCCTGTCACAGTAAACTGTTTGTTCCTATTTCTTTAATTTAATCTACATTATTGAATTGAATTTAATTTAAAACAAAGAAATGACAGGTGACCCAAGACGTTTGCACAGCACTGTAGCTAATTTTGTTATTTATCTGATTAATATGAAATCATGAGGGATGGCTCAAGATGTTTACAGGGTACTGTATGTTTACTGTAACAAACAAATGTACCTTCTCATAGGCTACTATATTTAGCTATTACGTTCATGTGGAATGCCCAGATGAGTTCAAGGATTCAAACCTGAATAGAAAGGTCAGGTTATTTATTAAGAGCTTTGGAGTTAAGGTTGCTGGGGTGACAATGGTATGGCCAAAAAAACACTTGCTTAAAATCCGCCAAGTACCAAGGCTCAAAGTAACTTTTATGGCCAAAGGTTTTTGGATACTTGACCACAAGAGATGTATGTGCTTCTTAAATGTTCCATTCCAGAATTAGCTTCGCTTTGCTGTTATAATAATCTCCACACTTCTGGAAATGCTTTCCATTAGATTTTGGAGAATGGCTCTGGGGGTTTCCTCATTTAACCACAAGATTATGTGTGAAGGCAGGAACTGCTGTTCCAGTTCATCACAAAATCATTCAGTAGGGTTGAGGGCAGGGCCCTGTGCAAGACACTTTTCATTTCTTCAGTTCTTCCATACCAAGCTTAGCAAACCATGTTTACACGGACGTCACTTTGTGTAACTGTAATAAGAATGCCAATATATATATATATGGGTCTGGTTTTGACAAACTTTTGGCCATGTAGTGTAATGTTTGATGAACTGAAATGTTAAGAAAAGGATCTTAGTTACTATTAGTTGTTTGATGCATAATGCTAAGAATACAACCTGCGAAACCTGTCACAGATCAGTGGGAAATTCACACATAATAATATAATAATCTGACCTTTTTTTTATCAGCAGAATGTCAGAGATGGATGGACCCACTGTAACAGATGTAAGTGTTTTAGAATCAGAGAATTCACTCCATCAGAAGGATAAAGGGCCTGTGATTGGTGGTTTGCGTCTTCGATCTGCTCCTGGAGCTTGTGTGCTCTTCGCTGGTGTTTTGCTGCTTGTAGGGATTGGAGTGGCGATCGGTGGATACTGGCCCCATCGGAACCGCAGACCGGTGCCACATCATGCACCATCTGGCCGAACACCATCAGAAAAACTGAAATTAGTTGGCCCTATAATTATGGGAGTGGGCCTTTTCATCTTCATTTGTGCAAACACACTTCTCTATGAGAACCGGGACCACAGGCTGAAGGAAGCTAGCCAAAAAAATGATACCGTAGAAGGACGACGAAATTCACAAAGCTGCTCAGAAGCTGAAACGAACACCAACACACACACTCTGGCCTTGTCTGAACTCAACATTCACTGCCTGCAAGGAGGGATTACTGAACCGGCTCTTAAGTGCTCTTCCCTTTCCTTGGCCTCTTTAAACTCAAATCAGATGAACTTTGACCTTCAAGGTAGCAGGGATGCTCTCATGTTGATTCCTCCTGTCATCAAACTGAACAACTGCCTTGTAAGGGTCCCAGATGCTCCGCCCCTTGGACAGCCCTTACCAGGCCCTGTTGAAAGGGCGGGACCAATCATAACAGACCATTTACGTTCATCTTTAACAAGAAAGTGTGTGGGGGAAATGAGTACAGGACCATTAAGGTATACACAGACTGTGGAGAAGTAGACACAACTTCACTATACTGTATGATTAATGTTGTTATCATATTTAAACTAGAAAAAAAGTCTGTCTAAAGCAGCCTGACGTTTTTTGGTTTGTGCTTCTGGGGTCCTTAACGTTCTAAATAGTAGACTACAAGGAAGTGTTTCTCATTCAGCTAAGTCTCTTAATAGCAATTCCCAAAGACCCTTTTAAAACAGGTTTGAATCCAAAACACTTCAGTTCTTTGTCTAAGGTGCAGTTTAGAACCTTTAAAATGAGTGTCTTCCTATCAGAGAGGTTCTGAGTAGAATTCAGTTAGAAGCTAAGAATCCTTTAAAATGATAAAAAAAAATAATAATTATCTAGTACCGTAAGTGGTTCTTAGCTTGGTTCTCTAGGAGAACCCTTAAAGAGTCTGTGTAGAAGCTTAGAACAAAGACTACTTCCTCAAACCTTGAACTATCCAAAGACTGTATATGAGGTAAAATCCCAAAACCCTTTAAGGGTTCTCTGGTTGTCTTGGGAACCTTTAAAAAGTACCATGTAGGGCACCCCGAGTGGCGCAGTGGTAAAGCGCTCGCCCTATCATCCGGAGATCGCTGGTTCGAACCCCGGGTGATGCTGTTACCTCTCACAGCCAGAGGCCTAGAGAGAGCTGATTGGCCGAGCTCTCTCAGGGGGGAGGGATGAGAGGTACTCAGGGCTCCCACATTAATGACGGCTCTACAAGCCAATCAGGGGGCGTCTGTGAGCTCACGCAGGCGAAGGGAGCGGATAGCGCTTTCCTCCAAGTGTGTTACTCCGCCCCCAACGGTGCGTGAGCGAGCAATGGTCGGTGACGCCACGTGGATCGGAGGAAACACGTTGGTCGGTCTGCGGCCCTCCCGACTGAGCGGCAGTGGAAGCTTAATGTGGGAGCCTCTAGCGGCTGGGAGGAATTGGACACGACTAAAAATGAGGGGAGAAAATCGGAAAATTCGGATAAAAAAAAAAAAGTACCATGTAACAATGCAAATGATAAGGAAGAAATCCTTTTGAAAGGAAACAATAAAAATATGCATTGACGAAACATTTTTAAAGAAGTTTATGGCTTTACTGCACAATAACGTTAATGTTAAATGTAATGTTAATGTTGATTAATGTTAATGACGCATTAATGTTTATTCTACATTCATGTTAGTGTCTTCAGGCTTTCCAGATTATTCTTATAATTTGTAGAATTTCACCCTTGGATCTAACGAGATCTAAATAAAGCCTGTTCCTTTACACTATCCTTATTCTTGTCACACATTAGGTTTTCTAAAATTTTTATGTGTTCAACTAGCGTCCTTTTAAAAGGCAAGATATCAAAGAATGGACGGTCATGGCATGGCAGACATGTGATCATTTAAGTTATTTTCTTCCTTCCTTAAAACATTTGAAAATAAAAAATAAAATAATTTATGAAAATTGCTTTATTAATAAACAATTACCAGTCAGTATGGATCGTCTATTTGCAGCTCTTACAGATTTCCATTGTCACATGTGTGTGTCTGTCTCTGAGCTTTGCATATTTTCATTTTCTTCCATTCTAAATTTGATGGAGAATATTCAATGTCGACAGCAGTTTCTACATTATGCCACAGTGTTCCAACTGGATTTAAGTCTGTGCTTTTGACTCAGCCATTCCAAAGCACAAGCCATTCTTCAGTTGTTTGTGCTCTGTGCTGTAGTTCATTATCTTGTTGGAACGTACATTCTCACTGTAAATTCATACGTCTGGCTGACTGGAAGACGTTCTCCTCAACAATCTGCTTATCTTGCATTATTTTAGTCTCATCAGACCACAAGATCTTTTTCCAAAAAACGCTCACATTTTCGAACATGGGCTTTCTCAGAGTTCCTTCTGCCCAGTCTCTCATACAGTAGATCAGTGAAGAGCTGATGATATTGTTGTCTTCTTGCCCAAGCACTCAGTTTAGCCTGATATTATTAGTGTCTGGGTTGTGCCATATTTTATATGCACTTTATTGTAATATATTACTCCTAAGAAAACTTTGCGGTTGTTTGTGCATTTATCAGCCATAACAACAACACCATAGAAAGGTTAATTGAATAACAATGATGCTCGATTATGATGGTTAGAACCCGAAACCACAGCAACCCCACAGAGGTCTTGTTGAATCGTACCCTAAGGGGCCAGAGGTGCCCATGTTACACAAGGGGAACCTACACAATACTGGGCTAAATGGTTTGTGTTTTAATGTTATGGCTGATCAAAGTAATATATTATAATTTTCAGGTTTAACAAACTTTTTCCTTGTAATAATTTCATCTCAAAAAGTCATAAGCAGTTCCTTGGTCTTTATAACAGCAGTTGTGATACCAAAGTCAGATTACATATATTTACTGTACAAGCTAACAACTGGACAATAAATAAATAAATAAATAAATAAATTATATGCTTACCCGGTTTAATATGTCTATTGTGACGAGCTCTTTAAAATTAAATACCAATCCTAATATAGAATGCTAAAAGAATTGCCTCTCCTTTGTCATTCAAAATGAGCAGAAAATAATCCTTTTCTAACTTATACTTCAATTTGATGTTGCAATAAAGATAAAGAGAAATAATCATGGTGTGGATTATGTTGCTTTTTTTTCGTAGGCATTCCATATCCAGTCAGAGTTGGTGATTTAAGTTCAATAATTATGTCAATATTTTCTACCAATCCATGCTACCTTTTATTTGGTTTCTGCACATGGAAGACCAACAAGCTTGGCAATTGTTTCATTCATTTTGTTAATTATGTACTATAATCATTATTTGATGGTAATATTTGTCTATCAAAACATGCTCCACTTACTGGTATAGTACATTTACCCTTTTAGCAATTAGCATTTTTTGATAGAGTAGCACGGATCGATATACTCTACGATAATGGTATCATTTTTTGACAAGGCAGCACAAATTGGCTGAATACCCAATGAGAGGCTTATTTCAGGAAAGACGTCCAGTATACAACTTGTGCCAATCGGATGGTCCGCTGTGGCAGCCCAAAGACCGGGAACGGCATATAATTTCACTTAACCCAAAACAACGTGTTTTAAAAAGACGGACAGCAGCGGAAAATGTCATCCCTAAATGATGATGATAAATGCATTATTAAGACTGGAGACAGTAACCCCGCACAAGCCATGAAAATGTTTAATTTATAAATCATGATTCAAAACATTTCATTTTAGCCAAATTTTGATGCAAATACATGATACTAAATTGAGGTCATGAAACTGTAATATAATGTGTGTGTGGGTGATGTAGTAAAATAATTGATTATTTTTTAGTTGTATGATTACGATAATGTGCTCCCATGATAAAGCATGCTGTTTAAAAAAGAAACAGACCACACTTTGTAAAGTAAAAAGTCATTTACTTTTTTAAAAATCCAAGGTTCAAGGTCCCCTTACAAAAACACCACAGGAACATGATGTGTGAATGATCTCATGATTCATTTGTGACATTTAAACATGTGGTTTTAGTCATTCTTAATGACTTTTTTTTTTTAAACATAACATAACACACGGGTAATTTCACACAATTTCATCACATGCAATTTGTTACAAAGGATTTATTTATTTAATTTTCACAAAAGTTCATTTTCATGTTTAAATGTAAGTCATGTGGTTTCATTTTGCACATATGATTTTCCCTTTATGAATAATCCACAAGATGTTGTGTGTGCCATATTCGATCGAATTTACATGTGCATGTTACATGTTCAGGGCTGAAAACAGTTAAATATTTTTGCACATAGTCATATGTGAAACGTATGTGATTTTTCCGTAAGGCATAGAAACGTGCATACATGCCGAGTAGTATGCAAGTCTGTAGTTGTTATTTCTGTTATTTCAGTATTAACTCCACACTACACTATTACTAAGTACAGCCCATACCCATTACTGTTACCTGAATCTCTTACCTTTATAAGATATTTAATTCATACAACAGCTACTGTAAACAATGTTGAGAAAAACATAATTCATGTTCCTTTTTGCATATGCATTTTGGAAAGCTGTCAAAAGAAAGTTTGATTCTTTATGAAATAGTTTAAAAATAATGTTGTTGTTTTTTTGTTCTTTTAATGTACATGTTGTACCTTCACATGATTGTTCCTGCCTGTTGTACTGTTTTTACAAATGTATTTATAGCAGTCTACTGCGTTAGTCTGTCTCTATACCCATTTGTTCAAAGAGATGCCTTTGAAGAAATGTCAGACAGTGTTTAAAAGAGGACCAACTCCTGAGCAAGAACATTTTTAGTACCTCCTCCACAGCAGCCTGGGCCATATTTATCAAAGCTTCAACAATTTCTTTTCAGACTAAAAAAAATAATAAAATCTATATTGAAGCAATACAATATCTTAGTATTTTAACAGACTTTATGCCAGCTAAAAATGTCATGACAAGAATAAATCAACAAGACATGTACGTACAACCAGACTGTATCTAGACTGTAGACGTTATCTCCATATGCAGACTGTAAACCTAATAAACAAACTATATCTTTTTTAAGTCTTTTCTAAAAACCACACCTATACAAACAATGGCAATAAAAGCAGTTAAAAGCAACCAGCCCATGATTACGATGACACTGGGTGAAAAACCTGTCATCTTAAAAATGATCTTTTTGAGTTAGAGCTTTAATACGTAATAATTATTTAATTTATTCACTGATGACTGACATAATGCTACTATTAACTAAACAAACCTACACACATTTTGATTTGTTGGCTCGGTTTCCACAGCTTTCAATATGTGGCTACTGAATGCTGAAAATGACAACTTCTCATCCTCACATCCTTTACCAGACATTACACATCTGCATTCAGCCAACAAACCACTGTAATCCTATGTATTACAACATATAGTGTATATACTATTTACTGCACATGATAATAAAAAAAACGTATATATTACTAAGTAATAACAGCAATGCATCAATGACAAACTGGTGCAGTGGGAAAAAAAAGACGGGTGCTTTTTTCTTGATACAACCAAAGATTGGCTCTGAATGAGAGAGCGGAGTGATATCACATGACCAATATTCCATCTGCTGCCATCTGGAAAATAAAATCATTTGTCAGTGATGCAGGAGTGACAAACCCTTGTTTCGTTCCGGACAAAGCGAAGAATCGATTTCACACACTGACGTGATGCAGTAGTTGTGGTGTGTGGAGACTCACCAGTTCTAGGCCAGTGAATAGATCGCCATTGAATATTTTGGGGTAGACAACAGGAGTGTATGATGAGAGACGCCTGTCCCACTCAGTGGGGCCGTATACGGGCACGTCCTCCATAAAGACGCGTTTTAACAAGCTGACGCTTTCATGATGCTTCAGCACCACCTCCTGGGTGATAGAGTCCTGAGAGAGAGAGAAAGAGAGAGAGAGCAGGAGAGACTTATGAGACACTCATGAGACTTATTGATGAACTACACAGACTAACAGACCACCTTTTGTAGGAATACATGTTGTCCTGCTCATTCATGCAATTATCCAATCTTAAAATCAGACAACTATGAGCCAAGTGCTTCAGTTAATGAAACTATCAAACATCAGAATGGTGAAAAGATGTGCTCTTTGTCACTTTGACCAGTTGGTGATAGAAGGGCTGGTTTGAACTATTGCTTGGTCTTATGTCCTATGGTCTTACGAGCTTATGCCCACTGCAGCTTCAGATTCCTGTTTTTGCCTGACAGGAGACAAACCCAAGGTGGGCGTCTGTTGTAGTCCACATTCAAAGTCACTGAGATTGCATTTTTCCTCATTGTGGTGTTTGATGGAAACATCAGTAGAATATCTTGATGTGTATCTACTGTAATCTCTTTATGTGCTGTGTTGCTGACACATGATTGACTGATGAAAAATTGCCTGGACATGTGCTCATGAATAAACAAATACGAAATGAATGTTGAACAATAAATAGATCTCAAAATGGTTACACACCTCTAACATTAGATTGCTGTGACGGACATAAATGGATTCACGCTTATCTCTCTTGTCTCTTCTCTGTAATCAGGTACAAAAAGCAGAAAGGCAACAGGTGAAACAGGAGATATACAGTATGTCTTTGTTTACCAATATATTTTACGTAAACCTCTTGAGACCCAAATGTTCCCCTATTTGTGATCCTTGTATGAGGACAGTTAGGTATAATTACTTTGCCAAACACTGATTACGTTCACTGTTATCAGGTGCTGGTAAGGAGAAACAGTGAGGGGGAAAATGCAATAGTAGAGCCTGGGTCTTATGAGGATATACATTACTGTGCAAAAGTCTTGAGCCGCCGCTCATTTCTTCACAATTCAATTATGTAGATTAAACTAAAGAAACTGGAAGAAATTTTCAAAAATTGGTTGTTTATGTAATAACCTCAGCAGCAACCTCATTTCCCCTCTCGTCTGTTCCAACCACTCAGCATTCAGCATCTGCAGTATACCACTGATCTGATCATCTGCCATCATCTGCACCTGTTTCTCATTGGTTCTTGTCTTTTATGCTTGAACAATTCATAATTCACTATTTATTCTTTAAAAAAAACAAACCACAAAATACATTCCTCTCAAACTGGACTGAAAATGAGAACT
Source organism: Clariallabes teugelsi (assembly GCA_030014215.1). NCBI lineage: Eukaryota > Metazoa > Chordata > Actinopteri > Siluriformes > Clariidae > Clariallabes > Clariallabes teugelsi. The sequence goes on along the minus strand of JAQMYG010000019.1, from coordinate 8,766,485 downwards.
AAAAACTAAACTAAAAAGGTCCTTCAGGAATCTCTGGAGAACTATTACTCAAGACATTAAACATACAAGATATTCTGACTCTTTGAAAGTAAAGTTTTATGAAATGGGGGTGGCTCAAGGCTTGTGCACAGTGATACATGTGCAGTCTGTTAGTGCATTGGTGTTCTTGGGTTTGTATAATTTTAAAGCACATGGTAAGATTGATTGGCCAACCTCTTTCCAAATGATGGTTGAATCCACCTGTAAAGACAAATAAAGATGATGTTCACTGGAAGAAGTTTTAAGAGACAGACTTAACCTAGTCATTATGTATTTTCGAATAATACAGATAAAACACATATAATACAGAACCCTTATCAAGTTCGTGTTTTTAACCTTAGATTCATCCTTTGTTATGTCTTGTGTGATCTCTTGTGTGATGTCTAGTCTCTTGAGACGATCCTCTTTGTAAGCAGGCCTTGTGATGTGAATAGATTGTGCGGTGGGAGTCGATGTCATTGGCTGGTCAGCTGGAGTCGGTGGAATGACAGGAACTGAAGGTTTGATGACTAACAGTGAAGAAAAGAGAGAAGTAGAAATTGAGCTATGGAACTTGGTTTCCCAGTCACTGTCACACTGCTTTGACATATAAGGTCCTTTAAAAGCTTTCTAATAAATGTATTTCCCCACGTTTCCTTCAGTAAACATGACTATACTGTATGTTCACCCATACCTGGTACTTTTACTCTGTCTTCTGTAATGATTTGTTTTTTAAGCAACTCCTCCTTCCTACGCTGGTCCTCTTCAGCTCTCACGTGTACAGTCACTGGCAAGAGATATTAAAAGAAATGTGAGAATAATACGTTTTTACAGCAAGAGAAAAAGATTAATTGCAGAGCCTAAAAGTTTTTTTTTTTTGTCGTTGTTTTTTTTTTTACCTATTTTTTTTGAAGCAGGAGCCAGCAGGTGGGACCAGTCATCAATCACCTCCATTTTATATGTTTCTGCTTTTGGTTCAGGCAGATATAGATGAAGATAAAGAAGAATTACGCTTTAAATCTATAATTTGCCTGAATCTGAGATTTAACGTAAGCACAAATGATAATTTGTTAACAATACCTGTGGTGATGACCTTCTTCTCAATCTGCGCTGGTGCGAAAAGGATAAACCAGTCGTCATCATCCTTATGCACCAAAGCAGCCAGTTTCTTCTCCATTCCTCCCACTATCACTTGCTTCTCTTTAATGATCATAGGCTTATTGTCGAAGGTCACTTCTCTTCCCTTGATCACGACTGTTTGCTGATATCTCAGGCCTGCTGCATCTTCAGAATCCAATGTCATGGGTACTATAACCAAAAAACACATTTCTCTTTTTAGATGTGTTTCTGTGAAATCTTCATAGACAATCACACTTTCTCTTAGTGATAAATACACATATTCAAGCAACAACCTGAAGGGTTCTATCACCTTTCACATTCAAAATCTAGATGATGGGTAGATGGACATAATGTTCAAATTTTGTGAAATGCTGTAAAATGCTTGCGGACTCCTCTCATCATTAGTAATCCAGTTATAGCACACCGAATGTGAGGTTGATATGACAGATCAGCAGGCTGACGCACTCAAACCAGCCCATCTGGCACCAACAGTCACGCCATGCTCATATTCACTGAGATCACAGGCTTATCCCCATTTTGATATTTCATGTGAATGTTAATGCACTTGTATTGATTTTCTGCACGTCATTGCTGTCACATCATAACTGCATAAATGAGCAGGGGCATATTTGTTCCTATTAACGTGGCCAGCGAGTACATTTTATATATAAATTATAAAACGTCAATTATATAATAGTTGGTGTTTTAGGTCATTTTAGTTTGTTGGTTAGTTAAGTTGGCTGTCAAAAGTGTTGGTTAAGTAGCTAACATTAAAGTTATGTTAAGAAGTATAATCAAAAATATAGTTGCAAGCAACAATGGATGGGCCCAAGCACTCTGTGCCATCTAATTCCTTCGGGTGTGTTTTGGCAAATGACAAAAAATAACTGACTTCCTGTTGAGTTGAGCCCATGACATGCAATGAGAAAGTCGTTCAGCTCAATGAGCTCCAAATATGTACTGGGTTTCACATGCATACGTGCAAGTGTGTATGAGCTATGCAGCAAAATCTCATTTGAGGGCCCCAGGTGTGGGGCCCTCAAATGAGATTTTCCGCCTCTCTCCGCCTGTCTTCTCAACCCTGTTAAATATTTTTTCATGATGTCATTTGAGGGTCTGCTACACTTCGTGTCTACACTTCATACTCATACTCTGTACTGTGTGCAAAGCGCGCATGCTCAGTGC